>JANAVB010039212.1:12468058-12605558 GCA_029216955.1 Iris pallida
TATGCTCTTGTTTTTGTAACTCAAGAAGCAAGGGTTTGATAGTAACTCAAGAGGCAAGGCTTTTGGGCACTTGCGTATGGTAGAAACTAGAAATACGTCACTACTACAATGAACGTGGATTGACGCTCTCGAGAAGAATCAGAAGGAATTGACAAGAAGATGACCGATAGTAGTAATGAAGATTTAGGGGTGAAGGTATCTCGATTAGAGAAGATGATCACCAACACAACGGCACATATACAAAGTTGCAAACCCTAATTCAAAAAGTATTCAATTTGAAGTAAACTAAGTCAGAATCTTTAAAATCCTACAGTAATTACGGGGAAGAGTCCAAAACTGAGGATAAAAGACAAGAAAAGGAGAGTAGAAGACGTGACTATCAAGCCGAGTCGACATTGCAAAGACAAATCTCATGCGACCATTTCGTGTTGATGGAAAAATCGCTATACCCCACATTTGTTGGGACAGTCGATGCAGAGAAAGTTGACGATTAGATCGACCAATGGGAGACTTACTTTACAATTTATCGATATAATGATCGTCAAAAGATATGTGATGCGGGCCCACTTTTTAGGCCTTTCAGTTATTTGTCATGGAGGGGTATTGTGGTCTTTCACCACAATAACCCTCCTAGGGTTTGCTTTTCTTTTCTATTTATAGTCAGGGCTAGCCGTCATTACTTTTATGCTTGGATTGAGAAAACTCTCTCAAGTGTCATCAAGAAGGATTTTATTACTTTGTTCCGTTTAATCAAAGTTGGAAGTTTTGTTCTTTTCTATATTAAAGATCATTTGTTTCTATTCCTCTTGTTCTTTGTTTTATTTGCTTTCTTTTGTGAATCGATTAAGTCGATTCACAACAATTGGTATCAGAGCCCTTTACGAGCCATGGCAGACGGGACGAGGACCACGATCGACGAGAAGATCCGAGGTCTTCGGGAGGACTTCACCGCCGAGATCGATAGCTTGAAGAAATCCATGGAGGTCTCCGCTAAGGATCAAGCATCCACGAACCTGGAAATCCGCACGGAGATGCGGGACATGCGGAAGGAGACGACGACTATCATGATGCTCTTGCAAGACATCTCAAGAAGATCAATGGCGGCGAAGCGGAAGCGGTAACGACCCAAACCCTAGGCGATCAACTAGGGTTTGTTCCTACGGAGAGGGAGGCACCGAAGAAGAAGGAGGACCAGCCGAAGGGCGCTGGCCCGCACCCGCCGTCGCCGCCGCACCGCCGGGCTGGGCCTTGGCGGCCGGCGACCATCGCCGGACAGTGGCCGAAGGCCGCGGGAGCGTCGCAGCCGGCCGCGCGAGCCCAGGCGGGGCCGCGGATGCTGTGGGCGGTCGCTGGCCGGCCCCCGACCGCCACCCAGGGCCGGCCGGCGCCAGGGGAGCCGCCGGCGAGCGGCCGTGGCCGGACGCCGCCGACCAGTACGGTCCCGGCGGACCGGCTCCACACCCGGGAGAGGCCCTAGGGCTTGGGGCCCCTATGGGGGTCGGACGATGACCTCGAACTACGGTGACAGGTTCACGGGTTCGGGAAGGGGCTTAGCTGGAGTTCCGGCTCGAACGGGAGGGACGGAGCCGCCAGGAGGGGCGAGGAACACCGGAGGCAGCAATTTCTTTGGAGAAACGGCGGATCCCGCCAACTTTCAGAGAGGTGATCTACCCCCACGACGTCCAACACGGGCGAGAGCAGTCGGTGACTACATGGGTCCGGTGGAGGAGTGGGGTGAGCAGGCCTGGGCTGACGAGCGGTATAAGGATGGTGACAGAGGCCCGTTCGAGATCCAGCGGAGAGACACACACCGTTGGGAAGGAGGACGAGGCAGGGATGATATGCAGCACGGTGACCTTAGCGCGGATCGCCGGCAGAAGAAACTGAAGCTACCCACGTTCGAGGGTGCGGAACCGGACGAGTGGATTTTTCGGACAGAGCGCTACTTCGAGGTCATGGAGTGGACTGAGGCGGAGGTACTCAGATGCATCGGGATCTACTTCGAGGGCCAGGCCCTGGCGTGGTACCGATGGAGGTCGGCGAGGACCCCATTCCGCAGCTGGGAGGAGTTGACTGCATACATTTTGGACCGATTCCAGGAGACGGTCGGGGGAGACTTCTACGAGCAGTGGTCTTCTCTGCGACAGGAGGGAACGGTTCGGGACTTCGTAGCGAGGTTCGAACTGTTATCCGGACGTGTCAGAGGGGTGTCGGATGAGTTGCAGATCGGGATGTTTATGAAGGGCTTGAAGCCCTCCATACGAGCGGAGCTCCGGTTGCAGAGTCCGCAGTGCTTAGAGGATCTGCTCCGCCTGGCTCTTAAGGCAGTGGAGAAATTGACAGATGAGAGACGTATTGAGGACGCTTGGGGAGCATCGGGACAGCACAGTCAGACGGGCCTAGTACTTCCACGACCAGCAGCGGATGCTCAGGCACCAGTACCACCTAGAACCGCAGGCGGGACAGGGGGCTCCATAGTACCGGGGAGGCGCCTGTCGGATGCTGACATGAAGGCGAGAAGAGCAGCTGGCTTGTGCTTCAGATGCGACGAGAGGTTCACTCCCGGTCATCGATGTGCGAGCAAGTTGCTGCAGATCGTGATCTTGCCCGACGAGGAGGAGGATCCGACGGAGGAAGAGGCCTCTATAGCAACAGACGCAGTTCCCAGATTTCCACCTTGAGGACAAGGTGGCTCTTTTAGGAGGCGGTATTGATGCAGGCCCACTTTTTAGGCCTTTCAGTTATTTGTCATGGAGGGGTATTGTGGTCTTTCACCACAATAACCCTCCTAGGATTTGCTTTTCTTTTCTATTTATAGTCAGGGCTAGCCGTCATTACTTTTATGCTTGGATTGAGAAAACTCTCTCAAGTGTCATCAAGAAGGATTTTATTACTTTGTTCCGTTCAATCAAAGTTGGGAATTTTGTTCTTTTCCTATATTAAAGATCATTCTGTTTCTATTCCTCTTGTTCTTTGTTTTATTTGCTTTCTTTTGTGAATCGATTGAGTCGATTCACAACAATATGTTTCACCAGACTAAAGCTAACAAGCCATGCCCTCGCTTGGTGGGAATTCTTATATGAGATCCCATGATGTGTCTCACATCGCATAGGGAGACTTCACATTGCTCGTCCAGAAATAATTTTATCTATTGGGCTACGAGGAGCAAAGATGGTTGTAGTGGCAATACTTGCGACAATAGTATAAGCAAAGCATACATGACTACATGACCGAGTTCAACAAGCAAAGATGGTTGTAGTGGCAATACTTGCGACAATAGTATAAGCAAAGCATACATGACCGAGTTCAACAAGCAAGCTGTGCTATTGGGTATCTCCATTGAACGAGGTTTTAAATGATGGTAGGCTGGTGCACGGCGGAGAGGGCCCGCCTGCCTCCTCGGTCGCCTAGGTACCGCCTGGGTGCTTTATACATTTAGACATTTTTACTATTTTACCATGCATAATATGCATATTTTAACTAAGTTGAATAACCAAGATTTATAATGTTTCAGTCTTGTAAAAGTGAATCATAGGTCCATAATGCTTGCAAAACTATTTTGCCAAAACAGTCCATAATGCTTACAAAACTATTTTGCCAAAATATCTAGTCATGTATTGCTCCGCCTAGGCGTCCGCCTATGCCGTCTCATCTCCGCCTACGCCGCTAAACCTTCGCTGGTTATCTACTTTACCGCCAACGGCAAAAAACGGTATAGACAGCGGCTGCCTAGCGCCTAGGCGGCCTTCTCGATCGCCATTTAGAACACTGCCATTGAAGACACGACAACATTAAGGAAGTACACCGTTGATCTTTATGAGTCAATTCGAAACAAGTTGACATTGTTGCAATTCAGGACATTAGAGATCTTGCAAGAGGATCTTGACTATCGAAGCAAAAAGTAAAAAGCGTGGGATGAAGGACGAAAAGGCAAAGAATTCATCTAAGGACATGAAGAACAAGGAGGGAGATAAGAAATCCGAGGATCACAAAGATCTTCATTGCGATCACGGCTAACATAATGATCACGATAAGGCTAGTTCCTGGATCTTACATCCATAGCAAAATGACAAAATGGCGACTCCAAGAAAAATGAGAAGACACCAAGAACCGAATTAAAACAATTGAATTCATGACGTCTTCATACTTGACACAATGAGTCTAGTAGGGGCCATACTTGACACAACGAGTTATAGGAATTTGATTTCCAACGACTTAGTGCCAAAACTAGGACAAGATGCCACAACGTTCCCAAAACCGTATTCTTTTGGGTGGAACCGAAAGGAGTCGTTGTTGAAGATTACGTGTTAGTGCAAATTTTGATTTGCTCTTCCTGAAGAGTACTTCGATGAGATGACTTGTGAGGTAGTACCTCTTGACGTCTACCAAGTGATATTGGGGGACCATATTTATGGGAGACGAGATGCTGTGATATACCAGGGTATTGATTCATCAATTGTGGAATAAAGTTCTACATAAAAGCAAGTGCAGTAAAGAAGGATTTGATATAACCTGGTAACAACATCACATGCTAAGCGTTTGGTAAATTGAAGTAGAAGATTACATGTTAGTGCAAATTTTGATTTGCTCTTCCTGAAGAGTACTTCGATGAGATGACTTGTGAGGTAGTACCTCTTGACGTCTACCAAGTGATATTGGGGGACCATATTTATGGGAGACGAGATGCTGTGCTATACCAGGGTATTGATTCATCAATTGTGGAATAAAGTTCTACATAAAAGCAAGTGCAGTAAAGAAGGATTTTATATTTTTACTGGCGAGATCTAAGGAGAATGAGAATGCTCTAAAGACTCATAGTTTAGTGGATCGTAGAGGACGAAGTATGAAAACTTATTCCATAATTCCAAAGGGTTACTACATAAAAGGTTCATAGAGCATGAGATTCAGCTTATTCCTGAATTGCCTTTGCCTATTATGGACATGTGTTGGCATGATATGCCGAATATAGAGGAGAAAAAAGTACATCCACTGAAAAGGAATAAAAGCTCGCCATATCTTCATTTGCTTTCAATCATCTCACTTGCTTTCAATCATACAGTTCACACTTCGATATAGAAGGCGCCTTTCGAAGCTTGTTAGCGGGGATACTTGCCTCAAAGCCCGTTCAACTTAGAGATTAGTGTTAGCGGGGTGCCAAAAAATGTCAAGAAGGAGGCAGCAGTTGCAAACACAACAATTTTCGGAGAGGATTTGGAAGATACATATGACTATTGAGGAGAACTTGAAGAATTCCTAACAACGGTACAAGGATAGACAATATCGCCACTGAGTCAAGAGCGCTTTCAAGGTGGAAGATAAGGTCCCAGCTGACTAAGGAGTATCTCAAGGAAGAAAGCAAGAAGATCAAACATGTACTCTACGCGCCGTTCGAGATAATGCAGAAAGTAGGAGACAATGCTACTGGCTCGACTTGCATGTACATACAGTTGTACTCCATGTTAAATGCAGAGTACTTGAAGTTATTCGAGTCGTCAATGCTCGACAAAGATTATAGTGTTGACATCGTGCTGCCAACAGTGGAAGATATTTTTCTAGAGAAGGAAGAGCCATTGAAGGAGTCTTGGAGAGGAAGTGCTACATACAACACTTAACGTAGACGCATCATATTATCGCATAAAAAGAAAGGAAGATGCCAAAGAAAGTAAAGTAGTATTGACAATCTGATGGGGATAAGCTCTTCCCCAACCTAAAGCTATGAGATCACGAGAGCTTCACTCCTACAAAATAGGGAGTATTGATCCAGGAGGATCTCCTTTTAGGATTATGATTCCTAATTTTTAAGAATTAGGATTTTAATCTTTAGGATTGGTATTCTTTTAGGATTGCTATTTCTCATGTTTCCTTCGATGGAAAGCTTGGGATATGTTTGGATTTCTATCTTAATCTCTATGGGATTAGTTGTTTCTAATCCTAGCAGGAATTATAAAATATTGGAGGTTACTTACGGGTATAATAGGTGTGTCTAAGCCTCTATTGTAATCATCTTCTTCACAATTTATTTTGTGTGATCTTGCTCTTATTCAAGAAGAAAGGGTTTGATAGTAATAAAGCTACATTTGTGGTGGTTTGTACCACCATTAATTTAAATCCTTTTGTCCTTCCTCAAAAATCTCATATCAATTCCGAGTTATTTCAAGTTACGGAAATTATAGACCCTAACTTGATCAATTCGGATCATTTGGTCCAGTCGTTTGTCAGACATCCTAACAAGTGCAAACTCCTAGACGGATACTGGTGTGCATATTGACTATAGCCTTAACAACCAAAACACTTGTTAATTTTATTCTGAGTCACCTACAAGTTTTTTTTCTTTTCCTTTTCCTCTTCTGTAGTGTCATGTGCTTTCAAATTAGTAATATTGTCGTCCATATAATTCCCCATCATGATAAGGCTTCTTATAGTGGACTCCTTCAATTGCTCAAACTCAAGCACTAACTAACGAGTCTCATCTACAAAAAGCACCTAGTAGGGAACTATATACAATCTCCTCATTATGTTATGAAAGTCAACTTAACTTAGACTTTAGTGCATGCTCTACTTCTCTTGTACTAACATTCCTTTGAATGCATTGCTCATGAACTTGAAGAGACCCCATCAATTCATTAACAATGAGATCCTTCAATTCTTTTACTCCTTGATGATAACAACGACGTGCTCGAACTTCGGTGTGAGAGATCGCAAAATCTTCTCCATCACACGAACATCGTCAACATCATGATCATTTCTGTTCATACCATTCATGATTACGAGTAACCGGGAAATGTAATCAGAGACAATCTCGTCCTCCTTCATGTGAGCTCCCTCGAACTCTTTCCGAGAGTTTGGAGATAGAACTCTCTTCACCTGGTCGGCACCCTTATAGACTGTGCTAAAGATATCCAAGTTTGCTTACTGGACACCGCTTCTACAATTTTCTTAAAATTGGCTTCATTCACTCCTTGATAGAGGATATATAGGGCTTCCTGTCTTTTACCTTGGGATCCTAACAAGGCTCGCATCTGGATGCTCCAGTTCTTGTAGTTGCCCTTTGTTAAACTTGGGGATTTGCAGTTGAAACATATCGAACACCTTTTCTTTCTAGTAGTTGGAAGCGGTATAAAGGCTCTCATACACTTTTGTAGGGGATAAGGATAGGTGGGCAAGTCTCTTAACTCTCTTCGCTATTAAATATTTTCTTAGAACACACATGAGAGGGAGAGGAGAGGAGAAGAAGACTTTAGATATATCATTCAAACTTTGCTTTGGCTTAATTAAAATATACTACAAGGAAGCTCTTATATACAAGCTAAATCTAAGTAAGTCACAACAGTACTAACTTGGAGATTAATTATGTACAGTTAAACTGTGGATTGAAAAGTGACGACTTATGAAACTTGTGGTGCATAAATTAGTGCTTGGCTATAGTTGTTTCTCCTCTTTATTTAACTCCTCTAACTCTCCAAATTTGTACTTTCAAGTTTGTAACTCCAATTAATGGACAATCAATTAACATAAAACAGTTTTATTCCTTGGGTATAGTATATTGCATTCATCATTATTTTGTTTAATAGAAGAGTAGGTTTATGTTATTGTAGCTGATGAACTTAAGCTTCCTTTTTCAATTTATATAGGAAAAAGGACAAGAACTTCGTAGATAATCTTGCAACTTTGTTGGAGTTTACACTGCCAAAACCTCCTACAGTAAATAGTAAGGAAGTGGACAGGACTGATTGTGGAATTTGTTATGCTCACTATCTACCTATAGGTATGCACTCCATTATCGCTTGGATGCAATCAAATTAGTAATACTCCAGGTGTTAAATGACTAATGCCTCTGTAGATGATGAACTGGGGAATAGCAGTGGAAGTTCTCCGGACTATACCTGTGAAAATACCAATTGCAGTAAAACTTTTCACAGCATATGCTTGAGAGATTGGCTCCGATCGATTACAACAACAAGGCAGTATGTTAAATTTTTTTACTTTCACCTACATCAGGTATTTTCTCCACATGTATACTTCCCAATGGGTATTTTTTTTCTTCATATTCTCTCTTTAATTGCAGGTCGTTTGATGTTTTATTTGGGAACTGTCCTTACTGTTCCGATCCAGTCGCAGTTAAGACGAACATCATGGAGCAATAGTATACACAATTCTGGATGATCCTTTTGTCCAGGTATTGGACTGATCAATGTACTTATTTGTCAACAGTTGCGAGTAAAACCAGAGCTAATTATTGTCAAGTGTAACATTGTAGTGCATGTAATCGATCATTGATTAGTAATTTCTCTCTTGTGAACCTAAATTAGTTTTTGGTCCCTTAGTTTTTCTTTGGCATAGTGTTTAAATCAGAAACAAAATGTATAATGCCTCGACGGATTGTAGAAGCAAAAAGGATTTATAGCATGCATATATGCAAGAAATTTCACTTAAATTTCTGATTAAGAAATTTGTGATTTATTAGTTTAAGTGAGTGTAGAACCATGGAAAATGCACAAAGCTTGATAAGCCCAAAACATCAGGCCCCGGTGCAAGGCCAAAAGCCCCTCCACGACACCCCAGACAAATGACAAGTCCAGCAGCACTCGGAGTCCAAGAACATTGGATCCTCTACAGGTGCATCGTTAAACAAGACCTCTGGAGACCTTGATGGCAACCGAGGTCACCCTGCCCCAGAAACACATCTTCAGTAAACTTTGAAGACGACAAGTCCTCCTATGCGGCTAGCTTTCCAGAAGACCTCATGCGGCTAGCTCTTCAGAAGACCTCATGTGGCTCCCCTCCCAGAAGCTCTCCTACGGCCAAGGCATCATATGGCCCGCATATCTCGGAAGATTTTTTATCAGAATCTCCACATTACATGCCTTCCTGAAGGCGGATGATTCGTGCCCCTGGTCGAGGCACCCCAATCCCACCATCAACGGCTGAAAGGATCAAATCTTCTGTTTTGGCGCGTGAGTCATAACCGCCATATTCAAACGAGAGATTCCTTCTAAATCATGGATTGAGTCACGTGTCAATATGATTGGGCCACCTGATTTAAATCTCGCGTTTATGGCGTGTGCGTTATGACCACCCTATTCGAACGACATATTATCCTAAGTTAATATATGTGCTGTGTGTCATTTCTGATCAAGCTATATAACAATCAGGCATTACTCATGATTGTTACAGCTCGGGATCTTTTAATCCACTTCTGAAATCACTATAGCAAATCGACGTCCAATCAGTGCCATGAGTCAACATGATCGGGTCGAGCAGCTAATCAGCTGTATCATACGGTTGTGACAACCCAAATTGCGTCTATCCTGCAGAAGATCTCTCCTCATCAATGTTGCATGCATAGTCTATCTTTAACGACGACTATAAAAGAAGGTACACGGCTTCCAAGACAAACGGAGACAGAGAGAGAAGGAATCCGGAGAGAACACCACAAACATACACATGAGATATTCCACACAGAGGGCATATCGAAAGAAGCCAAAGCGTATCGATCGTTAACGGAGCAAAGGAGTCATTGCAGTACTCGACCTCCATCACTCTTCCCCAGATCTTATATTTGTACTAAGGGACCCTCGTTGTCAGGGTCCTCTGTTGTACTTTTCGTTTTAATCCAATAAATGAAAAAGCTTTCTTAAACTTTCCTTCTTCGAACATTTGTGATGGCAACAAATATGGCAACTCTGCTAGGGACTGCCTTCTCCTCCAACGAGAATGCGGTGACGCAATCCGATACCGCCATGTTGGGATCTTTCCAGAAAACGTTGGTTGTTCACTTTGATCAACAAGCTTCCGAAGACATGCTCTCTGGGGATTCAAATCCCTCTCCTAGGCCGACGAAGCCTTAGAAGATCCATAAGGTCTGGGTGGCCAGGCCGCTTTGCCCGCCCCGACGACCGCAAAAGATGCTCGCCCCGGTTCCACTGATGAAGCCGCCCATCCATCTCCTATGTATGCTACCCCGTCTCTAAAGGCAGGCTTCTTACGAAAAAGGCCAGTGCTACTCTCCAGCCGGTGTGCTAGCAGAAGACGCGAAGACGTGCTTCGCCTAAATCAAGGCGTGCGCACACGGACGGTCACCCATCCACTTCCGGTGCCGCCCAACTGTTGGCCCATTGGTCATGGTCAAACCTGATTTTAATAATTGATCTAACCCTGTCGCAATATAAGGGCTACTTGGACAATTGCTAAAGATCTGCTACTGCTACCGTTCAAGACTAAGTCGTTTTGCCACATGAGCCTGTATTTCAATGTTCAATGTAATTTTCGTATTTTATTGAGTCTAGGAATATAATGTACACCGAATCGTACTGGCAAATACGCTATCCCAAAATGTTTTTAAAATATCCTTTGTTTTGAAAATAGCCCATTTTACAAAAAACTCCAAAACTGCTTAAATTTTTCAAAAAGCCCAAAATTCGATTTGCAAAAATCTCAAAAATCAAACTCTGGACCCCAGGAGAATTTGGCCCGAGTTCGGTCTGAATTCTGCCAGAGTTCGGTTAATGTCCGTTGGATTTTGAACTTGGTCATCCCGCAGTTACGGATGCAACGGTATTTGCCAAGATTCTCTCAAAGAATTCTGTCCGAATTCTGCCTTTGGAAAACTATAAATAGAGAAAAAATTTCCTCATTTCAACACATCTTTCTCTTCTCTTCTCTCTAAGCTTAATACGTTCTTCCAAAGTGTTCTAAGCTCTTTCATTTTCAAATCCCAAGGCAGTTACAATCCTCTAGTCGATTTGCCAGTGCGGTACGGTTTAGAAGTTTCAGAGTGATTGTAATCAGAGGCTTGATTGAAGAAAGACACTTCATAATTGAAGTTGGTCAAGTACTTCGGATCAAAGCTCGCGTTGTAGAAGTTGTAAGGACTTCGGATGAAAACTTACGGTATTTTTCCATAGTGGATTTCAACTAGAAGCTAGAGTTCTTCCGACTGGAATAGTCCTCACAAGAGGGAAACCAGTATACATCCTTGTGTTTGCGTTTGCTCTCTGCCTTTTCATTTACATACTTGTGATATATATATTCTGTGATCTTGCTGCTAGCAATTTTTTATTAGCCAAATTTCCGCTGCCTACTCTATTTACCCTCCCTCTAGAGTATAGCGCTTTACATTTCATTTCTACAATTGGTATCAGAGCGGGTTATACAGGTAAAACGAGGTAACACTGTTATTAAATTCTTATTTATACTGTTGTTACATAGATCACTATATCACACATGGCAACTGTGAAATTAACAAGTGAAGGCCAGGCCACAAATATACCTCCACTGTTTGATAGTACAAATTACATATACTAGAAAACACGCATGAGTTTTTCTTTTTGAAATATCTAGATTTTGACTTATGGTCTATTGTGATTGATGGCTATAAAAAGCCTGCACGTATCCTTGTTGATGGATAGTTGGTTTAGAAACCCCATGACAAGTATACTGAAGCTGAAAAGAAATAGGCCAGTCTTGACGCACGTGCTATTAACGCTTTATTTTGTGCCTTAGACATGACTGAATTTAACATGGTGCCTATATGCACAACATCAAATGAAGTGTAAAAACTGTTCGAAGTTACTCACGAAAGCACGACACAAGTCAAGGAGTCAAAGATCAGCAGACTTACTCAGGAGTATGAGACGTTCAAGATGAAGCCAAACAAATCCGTCACTCAGATGTTTTCAAGATTTCTGGATATTGTAAATCCTCTGTCTTCATTAGGCAAAGAATACAATAACCATGAGAAAATTCGCAAACTTCTACGAGCTCTCACGAAGAACTGGATTCCAAAGGCTACAATAATTATTGAAGAAAACGACCTCACTACTATGTCTCTTGAAACACTCATGGGTAAGCTACTCACTCACGAGCTAGAACTTCAAGACTTTGAAGAAGTTGCACCAAAGGAGAAGTCGGTTGCCCTCAAAGCTCAACACAGAAGATCTGTCGGAGATGATTCCGATGACAGTGACTCTGACTCTGAAGATCAAGCTCTCATAGTAAGAAAGTTCAAGAAGTTCATGAGATTCAATAAAAGAACAAAAGAACACAACAACAACAATAGCAACAACGAAGAAGATTCAATCTGCTACGGTTGCAAGAAGCAAGGACACATAAAGAAGGATTGTCCAACAACATCATCATCAACCAGGAAAAGTAACAAGTATGACAAGGGATACCTGAAGAAATCAACATCCAGAAGGTATGCCAACACAAGCATATGGCATGAAAGCGAAGCTAGCGACTCAGAAGATGAACAATCAGACGACGCTATAAATATATGCTTAATGACATTTGATCAGGTAAACACTAACCCCCGTTTGATACATATGATGATTTTACCTTTGAACAGTTAGGTGAAGCCTTTAGTGACCTCTTAGGTGATTACAGAAAACTGCATAGCAAATACGAAAACTCTAAGAAGGTACTCAAAGAGTACAAAGGTGAAATATGAAGACTTAGCGACCTACTAGCTGAGGTTAAGAAGTAATGATAATTCTAGTAAGGCAGGTGAGCTTTCTTCTGTTAAGTTACAGTTACACGAGACCACAAGACTATCCGAAGAGAAAGACAAGACCGTTACCAAATTAGAGGAAGACCTACTCAAAGAGAAGAAGAGTCTTCAGCAAGCACTAGTCAGAAATGATGCACTTGCTGCTGACTACAATACATGTATGACACTTCCAAAAAGTTGGAAATTAGGTTAGGAAATAACCTGAAGTTGTTGCTTTCTACCCTAATACGTGTCACTTACCGAAACACCAGAACACTGTCAAATCCAACACTGTCAAACCAAACCCAACCAAACCTTTGCCCAAGAAGACTAATAGGCATGCTTTTTATTATCAATATCCAACTAGAAATCCAAGACCTACCAATCATGCATAACACACTGCATCTAACACTCAACATGCACTACACCAAAATAGGCGATTACCCACGGTTATTACCGTGACAATTATTTTTCGTCACGGTAATAACCGTTACTAGTGGGGCGTGGTTAATATTTAGTCACGGTAATAACCGTTACAAATATTTATTTTGGTCACGGTTATAACCGTGACAAATAGTTGTTTTGGTAATGGTTATAACCGTGATAGAAGTCCATTTATGTGACGGTTGTAACCGTGACCAATATTCTATTTGTCACAGTTATTAATGTTGCAGTTAGTTTGTTTTGTCACAGTTTTTACTGTGACTACATTATTTTTTTTCGTTACTATTCTCCACTAATTGTCACAGTTATAACCATTACAATTGGACTATTTAAATTAAAAAAAAAACTACATTCAACTGATAACTAAACAATAACAAATAATTAAACCACACTCCAATAATAACAAGACCTCTTCACTTGTAGTAGTAGAAAAAAAATGCATCAAATACAGTAGAAACAGTCTATCCAAAAACAAGATAACGATTCCACCGTTGGAACAGAGAAATGTATAATAAGCTTCCGAGTTTATACATAAGAAGAGCTGTCAAGGATTTGAAATCATAGGCCAATGCATATAAAGTATTGCCCATAAGAAGCACAATACTGCTAAATACAAGAGGTCTGAAGTACGACTTATTTGACCAAGCACTGAAATAAACTGAAGAGAACACTTGTGCAACAGCCATTGACCCAATTATGACTCCACACATTGTTGCAGCAGCTCCAAGGCTCAATGAGTAGTCATCTGCAGTAGGGACGATTATGTATGTGTTGACCATATAAAGAAAGGTATTGACCAAGTTCAAAAGAAGAGACATGAAATGGTATTTGCCATCAACTTCGTCTTCTTCACTGCTAGGTATGTCGTCATGGACAATCATTGCATGTTGTCCCAAGAACCGGAGGAAATTAGTCGAACGTGTCAGCCTTTCTACTGATGCATTTATCATGTCAATAATAGGGTCCTAAATCATTGATAAAGATGTAATATCAGTGGAGATAATAATTTAACCTTGAGAACAAATAATAACCAGGCTCTTCTCCAACTAGCATATTGAGCAAATTCTTAATAACAAAGAAAACCTGGAGAACTGTAGATGGGTGATCATAAATTGAGAAGTAGCTTCCCTGACTATGTTGAAGATCAGCAAGATTGCGTGATAAGGCTCCTACAACTGCCCCTATTCCCTGCATGTTAAAAGAATAGTAAACATAGATTAGAAAGCAGTCCTTTTGCACAGCAAATGCAAGAAACCACAAAGTCCTAAAACTGTTGATATTGTTAAAAACTATAGTGCTCGTAGCAAGAATGAAAACAAAAGAAAAGCAAGGAGCCAAATATGATATGACAACCATGAAGTTTACATTGAGTTAAAAATATTACCACATGCTTGAAGACCTGTTTTAGCTGAGAATATGGATGATTTGCTCTAGAAGTCAGATAATAATCTGTAAATCTATAACCAAAGCGTTTATCAAACTTCTTCAATATCTTACGGATGCCTGTGGCATTCAAATCAACAAATTTAAGAAGCTTCAGAAGATCAAGTCCAACTGCTTTATATGCTTCTCGAAGTTCAAAAATCTGAGATATACCTGGCCCGAGTCAGTTGATTCTGCTATCAGTAATAAGAAAGGTATGCTTTCTTTTCCTTATTTGGTAAACATCTTTAGGAAAGCATGGCCTCATATGAAGGAAAGATAGTAGTTTCTATTGCAAGTAATTTTGTTTTTATAAATTCTTTATCCTTAATGCACAACAATTTTACTTTTGTTCAGCAATGGCCTTTTGCAGTAGCGGCAGCGCCATGAATAAGAGCATCTTATCGTCAAAGGTAACAAAGCTTTGAGATTGAATCCATTAAGGAAGATGAGAGAAAGCACGACTACTTATATTTGGGCATCATAGACTGTAGAGAAATATTTCAAACAGATTGAATCAATTAGAGGAGTAATCAACTGCATTTGAGGCTTAACAGATGTCAACTTTGAAAGAAAGCAGGTATGGAAGCAAGGAACAAAGGTGAACTGAGGCCCAGGCTAGTAAAGCAATCCAAATTGGAGGGTGCCTTTTATATACAACTGTAGTTAGTGTCAGGTTTGAAAATGATATGATAAGGAGTGAATGTGATATTTCCCATGCTGCCGATGTGGGACTATAGTACATCCATCTCCATCTTAAACTCACGATGGTAGAAAATATGAGTTTGATAAGAGGGAAATATAAAAGAAAATGACTCAGACAACAATCAACTAACAGGTTCTTGATCTTCATCCTCTTCATTTCTCTAATAGAATAAAATTCATTTGAGTTGAACTATTCCTTAGCTCAACATCTATAGTTAGAATACATTTTGAGCTCAACCAACAACACACGAGCTTGAAATGGGACCAACAAGTATTTTGTAGGTTACAGGTACTTTCACTTATCCCATCTAAAAACATTTTTTCCCCGAAGAAAGTATGTTTAGTACTTTGTTATACAAACTTCCTAAAGGAGATGAATGCTGGTAAGTGTACAATTAAGTAATTTATTCATGATGTCATATATTTGGAAGTAAAAATAGATGACAAAGCAGATCGTATCATGTTGTCACATATCAAATTTGCAGAGCAACATAACCTACCTCTAACTGAATAGCACGTTTGGTCCATTCCAAGATGTTGTCGTGCTGGGAGTTCACCCAATGAAGAATGAGTGGTGAACAAACATCTTGTATCTGTATAATCAGAAGAAATTAACTGGTCTTATCATGATTTGTTAGCTCAGCAAACAGCCTTTTCCATGTTAAATAAAATTCAACAGGCCAAAATTGAATTCATGAACAACCAGAAGATGTAAATAATGTTCTACACAATAATAATGATAGGGAGGAACACAATAACAAAGCCTTATATTACAAAATTGTGGTGTAGGCTACATGATAATATTAATATCTAAAAATTATTTTCTCTTCATGTAAGCTGAGCCAAATATCCATCAATAGACTAAGCTTCATTTATGTACCAAATAAACTTTAGATATAATTAACCTTTTCGCTAGTACTAAATAGGCAGCTATCACGGTGCTGACATGGAACCTCCAGATATCTGTATATGTGAATGTGATAAAGGTTGGTTGGAGTCTTTGGACACAAATATTCCTTAATAAGCAAAATAACCTAGAGCCTAATTAGTCCCTAAATGCAAAAATTGAGTCCATAATGATGCAATTAGGACCTCAACAGTCCTTAATTATACGAACAGAACATAATACACCTTCACAGCCTCATTTCTTCATAGGCATTTGTGATTTAGTTAATTCTTGATTGCAGGATTAAGTCTTCTTTAATACTTAACTTTGTAATTAGGACCCGATAGTCAGTAATATGATACTAAGGCTTGATTAATCACTAATAACGTAATTAGGATTTAATTAGTCCATCTTACACAAATAAGATTTATAGACTAAGGTTGCTTTTGCTTTGTAAGGGAAAGGAAAGAAAAATGGAAGTGTTTCATACAGCAAAAAAACAATTACCAGTTATCTATGGGAACATTGTCTTATACCAGAAAAAAGAAGAAAATTCGCGTTCAGCTTTGCAGCATGACACAAGCATTCATCTTTTGAGAACAATTGAAAAGCCAAAAAGGGGCATACCAGGATGGTTGATTTCCTCCCCTTGTTGTGTTCGAATGTAATAGGGGGTATAAAAGGAAACTTAATCATACATTCAAATATGACGCAAAAAAAAGAGTCCAGTATCCTCACCAACTTCTTTGAGACACCTCCCTGTTTGCAGCTTCATAACATTGTATCCGATCTGTAAGCCTCACAATCTTAAAGTTCAACTGGATCTGAGGCTCTATCTCTATCTCCAGCTCAATGAACAATCAGTTACGTATAATCCACCTAAGCAGGCTGTTGTTATGAATATATCTGAACTTAGAATTTTAAGGGAATGAGTTACCTCTACCATCCGGTTCAAGAAATAGGCACCACAGCACCCATATGAATATATCTGAAACCACATTAGGACAAGCTGGCATGAGCCATCATAAATGAGACCTTACACTGCGATGCAGAATTTTAGCTTGGAAACACTCACGATCTTTTTATAGATAGGGGATCCACCAAGTATGAGTAAGTGAAATTTTCCACAATGAACAAAAGCTGGATTCTACCTTTACTCGGAGGAAAAAAAAAATCCAAATTAGAGGCATTTATCTGGATATTATAATGATGTAAGGAAATAGCAAGAGTTTAATAAAAACCATGCACCAAAAGGTGATTACTTGAAGAAATAAACTCTGTTTCAACAGTTCAGTACAATCAAGCAAAGTGTGAAATGTTTTGAAGGTTGTGTACTAGCATAATAACCTGATAATGATAACCCCATTCAAGTAATAGCCTTGATAATGATTACAGGGTCTAAAACTGCATATAATTAGTAGCAACAACCTCCAGGGACCATATTATATCCACACAAAAGAATATAACTAGGTCTTACCTCTTTGCTATTAGCTTTTGGCTCAACTTTGCTTCTACGACACCTGCATCCTTCTCTAATGCTTTCTTCTCCTTTTCCCTCACCTATAAATAAGTAAGCACCATTAAACCATCAAGGATAGAAAATGCACACAAAATAATATAACTAGCTAGGCTCTTTAATTACCTGGAAATTAAGAAGATTCAAGCAATAGTTACAATATTAGTTTTTTTATAGGTTCTTGTTAAGCAATTTGATTCAGCACCAAAGATTAGAAGCATGAATTGAAACAAGTTAAACTTTCCCTGCAAAGATGATATCTATCCACAATATCCCATGAAGTTGAGATAAATTTAAGGGATAGCTATTTGTTCAAGGAAATATAATAGAGTTTAAAGGAATGATGGAAGAAGAATCTAAAGAAAAAGAGAATATCTATGTGAACAGGTCCCCTTTCAAGGGGTTGAACATATAGTATTAGCTAATTGAGTAGCCATTACTTGATCATACTGAAAGAAAATATCATTACTTAACTAAATGGTCTAGATATCAAAAAAAAAATGAAAACAAGACAGTTTCACGAGTATATAAGTATTTAATTTAATAATCTCTTAGTTGAACAACTTTTCTTTTATTGCTTTTCTTAGCAGCATTAAAAAAATAGAAAAAAAATTTTGAAAAAAAAACATTCGATTTGGAATATCAATCAAGACCTGGACACTATTAGGTGTCCTGTCCGTGTTAAGACTTGGACACTAAAATACTTTAGGAGACCCCAAATAGGTGTCATGTCCATCTTGATATGTCCTTAGCATGTCATATCTGTGTCTGGATAACACAGGTACTACACTCATGCAAGGCCAACAAACAGAAGTCTGATAAAGTGTTACCTCTTTACCTTTGATTGTTACTGTTGTTGAATCAATTCCTTGCTATTAGTAAAAATAAATAAATTTATTTGAGTCATGGTTCAAATAAAAAGGAAGTAATAAAAAAGATAAGTAAAAACAACTACAGCTACCAAGAAATTCTTATGACAAAATAAAAAGAAACATCATAAATCTTGAAGTGTTTTGTACATACAAACTATTATTGGGAACTCTAGAAAAGGCTAAGTGGAGGTATGGGAAAATTATTTGGGAAGTGATTGTTTTCATATTGTGAAGTAAATTGAATTGAACTACAAAGTAAATTGTTGTTTCTAGACGATCCATTCAAATGTTGGGAGTATATTGCATGTTTGCTAGCCTCTTCATTGATCTTCTTTGAAACTCTCTCCCATCCGAATAATATCATAAATTGATCTTCCGAAACTCGTATTACTACCTTATAATCTAACATTTATTTTTCTACAAAGTGCCACATTTCTGGCTAAGGAAACAAAGAGAGGACTTGCTATAATCTTAAAGAACATTTAGTAAGCCTATCTTTCCTAACTATATAGTTAAAGTTCTTATAACTACAAAAAAGGTTGGTAAGCCACAAAAATGTCTTAATCTTTCGATTAGGACAAAGGTGGAAAAATAGTAGATTGGTCATCCATGTATTGAGGTCTTATTCCAACAATGTCAGTACCGAAGATGATATAGTACCCCAAAAATAGTTCGTTGATATTGTAGTGCTTTGTTTCTTTGGAAAAAGTCATTTGCCTATTCTTAAAATCAATTCTCCATAAAAGACAAGGTTGAAACTAATGAGGTCTATTGGAAATTAGTCATATAGAAGTAACAAGCCCATCATATTTTCTTTCACGGACCAATCAATTGTAAGAACTAGAGTGCTTTGTTGAAAGGCTTTGGAAAAGGAAATATAAATTACTATAAATGCATTGCATAATGCATAGGAAAAACTAATGAGAGACGAATAAAGAAAGAAGAGAAAAATGAAAGATAAAATGGAGTTTTCTCCTTGCACATCTTGGGTAGACCATTCTAGGCTTCACTGGGATGGGGATACATCTCCTATAAAGTTGTTTCATGGTTTAACTTGTGTTCTCTCATGTAATTGTTATCTAATTGATGAATCTAGGAAAAACAACATGAAAGAAGAATTAATTCGTTTAGAAAAATAACAGTGAATTATTTTCTTGCACAGCCTTGCAATATGAGTGTAATATATACTTTAGGATTGGTCAGGCCCTTTGGATACTGGCATCATCATCCAACTACAAAAAAGGTTGGAATAGTTACTATACATATGAAAGGTTTTCCACATGGAAGGTTTTCCTTCTTTCTTAAAGGGCTTCTAGTACAAACAATCACCAGGACATGAAATTAATATAATTAATTTGACCACCAAGATTGTTCACAATATACTTGCAATTTGAAATTTCAGTATTAACAATTAGAACGTGAGGATACCACCAAGAAAGTTCACAATATAATTGCAATTTGAAAATCAGCTTAACAATTAGAACATGAGAATAATTCACTATATACTAGTAAAAATCCAATTGAAATATACAAACTACAAATTTCTAATGCCTTCCAAAAAAAACTATTTGCATCATTAGCTGTCGAAACAGAAATTACCTTGGGCAAGATTTATGTGTAAGTACCAAGGGTGTCATCAATGCTCTGAATGATTGGTGAGCAATTATGTAGACCAAGATCCGAGTTTGTAATGAGACTTGCTCTGATGCCAAGAACAACTAATCTCTTTCACAACTAGATAAACAACCATTCTTCAAGTGCTTTAGAAGTACATGCAAAAGGCCATCGATCCTTTTGGAAGCTCCAAAGCATATATGAACCTAGCCTACAACAACTAAGAAGGATAATATCAACCTAGATTAATAAAAATACATATGTTCTCTGATAAACCCATATATGTACTACAACCAACACGGTGGAGGCATACTACCACTTCCAAAGGCCACAAATACATTAAGGTCAACATGGATGTCGGTCCAAATGAAAAATTTAGCAAAGTTCCACATGAAAAATTCAATAAATGTTCGTTCAGTCATGCAGTTTACTAGCCAAACCACACTCCCAACAAATTACCTACAGCCTTGTAAGTTATAACATTAAAATACTTACTAGAGCAGGCTACGAAGAGGCACATAATTTATCTGCAACCTTCAGAGCAAGGTCTCCATCATCATGGCCAACAAGAACCATTGATAATAACCCATGTTCAAACCAAAAAAAAAAACAAGAACAACCTGCACATACAAGAACAGTAAATAGAAATCTTCTAATGTTATTTACCGAGTCTTTCAAGCCACCTGTTCTAAATGATATCAAATTTCTTTATATAAGCCGAGAATCATTTCTAAGAAAGAAGATAGAGACTCACCTGAGATTCAAGCTTGTATGAGTTCGCTAAATGTCTGTCTTCCCAATCCTTGCTGCTTAGGCGAGATGTTAATCCCCACCCAGGATGTCAGAATGTAATAAATCTTTGGTAAAATATGAACCATTACTTTTATGAAAAAGCTTATTAACACAGAACCAACTACTGAAATGTTTGTGCTTGATACTAACACATGCGTAGCCAATAATAAAAGCATATCATCAATTCACCAAATCTCTGTGTAAGAATTTTTAAAAATCATTCTAAATTGGTGCATTCCTGATTCAACTAAACCCTAATTAAAAAATTAAAAATTAGGGCAAGCTGAAGAAATCAAAATATGGAGCATACCGAGACCCCAAACATTAAACTTTATGTTGTTGTACTGCACCGTCTCCACATTGAACCCTATCACAGAATCACAACCAAAAACAATTCATAAATTAATATAAAAATTAAAGATTCGTAAAGGAAGAAAAAACCCTACTTGGAATCGTCGACACCACTTCGTCGTTGGTTACGGGGAGGAGGGGGATACGGCTTCTCGTACTCATAGCCGCACTCTGACGTGCGCACGAAGTGGACGGAGTCCCACACGACCACTGTCGGATGGGAGAGTGGTCGAGAACGATGGGTTTAGGTGTCGAAGAGGGACCTCCAGAGGAAGATTAGGGCAACGACGAGGAGCCGAGAGAGGACGGGCAGCCGGAGCACCGACGGCTCGTGGTCGTCGGTCTTCTCCATTTGCGTGTCTGATCTGGTTACCAATTTCAGGATTGGTAATCGACGATATCTGAGATTGAGAGAGAGGGAAAGCTCGAGTAAAGAGAGGGAAGGATGAAAATTGAATGCAGGAAGCATTTTTTTTCGTTTGCAAGTTTTTTTTAACTTCTTATAATTCGTAACAGTTTTTAGCATCACAACAAATATAAAAATAATATAAATACAAAATTAGATTTTTAGTAACGGTTTTTTATTTATTGTAACAGTAATAGCTATTACAAAAGTGTCACGGTAATAACCGTTACAAATAGTAAAAAAGTTGTGTTACAAATTGGCTATTTTGGTGTAGTGATGCTAGATGTCATTATTGTGGCACTATTGGTCATATCTCTCCTACATGTAGCGTAAGAAAGCTTGTTGATTTAAAGATATGTGCATGGATACCAAAGACTAACATTTCAGGACTCTACAATAAATGGGTATCAAAAGTTTCATCTGTAAATTCTTTTGTAGGTGGAACACCCAACGCATGCTAGAAGCAAGTGGATCCTCGACAGCAGTTGCTCAAGACACATGATCGGTGACGCTTCATTATTAACAACACTGTCAAAGAAGAAAGAATGATACGTCTCATTTGGTAATAATCTTAAAAGGTATATAGTAGGTATCGACAATATTGGTAAGGCTCCCTATCATGTGATTAAAGATGTTTGTCTAGTATCCGAGTTAAAACATAACCTACTCAGCATAAGCCATTTAGATGACCATAGTTATGGTATTAACTTTGTCAAAGACAAATGTATTATAGTTGATAGCTCAACTGGTAATACTATCTTTGAAGGAATTAGGGAAGACAATATATATGTTTTATATCTATTGGAAGAGGCTAACAAAGCAGGTAGATGCTTAATCGTCAAGAAAGATGAGAGTCAACTATGGCACATGAGACTCGGTCATGCAAATATGGATACAATTTCAAGACTATCCACAAAGAAGTTGGTACGAGGCTTACCGGACATCACCTTCAAGAAAGATACGATATGTAGTGAATGTGAAAAGAACAAGCTACCCAATCCAATTTTAAGTCAAAGAACACTGTAAGTACTACTAGATCTCTACAATTACTGCATATGGATTTATTTGGGCCTAGTAGAATTGCTAGCCTAGGTGGTAAGTTATATGCTTTGGTAATAGTAGATAATTTCTCTAGATACACGTGGATATATTTTCTTGCACGCAAAAATGATGCATTGTCTAAATTCGTCTTCTTTTGCAAGAACGTTCAGAATGAGAAAGGATTCATGATCACTCGTATTCGAAGTGATCATGGCGGTGAATTTGAGAATGCAAAGTTTGAGCAATTTTGTGACACACATGGTTATCTGCATGAGTTCTCCTGCCCTAGGACTCCGCAACAAAATGTAGTTGTGGAACGTAAGAACATGACTCTATCTAAAATTGCTAGAGTTATGTTAAACCAGTTTAGTCTACCTAAATACTTTTGGGCTGAAGCTGTCAATACAGCTTGTTACGTTCTCAATAGGATTCTAATTTGATCTAAATCGAAAAAGACTCCCTATGAGTTATGATTTGATAGGACACCATCTGTTTCTTATTTTAAAATCTTTGGTTGTAAATGCTTTATTCTTAATACTAAAGATAATTTGGGAAAATTTGACAAAAAGGACGATAAAGGTATATTTTTAGGTTATGCAGCCAAAAGCAAAGGGAACAGAGTCTTCAACAAAAGGACCATGATCATCGAAGAGTCAATAAATGTTACTTTTGATGAACTGAATCAACAGACAACCATTGATGATGATGAAGACGTCTGTACACCAAGTAAAGTACCTACAGAACCTTCAAGTACAGCACCTACATATCCTTCAAGCAGAGCACGTACAGAACCAGAAGCCGGAACCAGCTACCTTGAGAGTTTGCCAAAAAGAATGAAGTTTATGGCTGACCATCCCAAGGACTTGGTAATAGGTGAGATTACCAGGGGTGTAAGTACTCGTTCCTCAAGTAGAGATATAGTTTCATGTGTTACATTTATTTCACAGCTAGAACCCAAAACTATTGAAGAAGCATGTAGCGATAATTTTTGGTTAGATGCTATGCAAGAGGAATTAAACCAATTTGAACGGAATTAAGTTTGGGAACTTGTTCCCAAACCCATTGATCATCCGGTCATTGGCACTTGCTGGCTATTCCGAAATAAACTTAATAAGAATGGTTTAGTTACTCGTAACAAGGCCCGACTCGTAGCTCAAGGATACAACCAAGAGGAAGGTATTGACTACGATGAGACCTATGTCTCAGTTGCAAGAATAGAATCCATTTGCATGTTATGTGCATTTGCATGTTTTCATAATTCTAAACTTTTTCAAATAGACGTTAAAAGTACTTTTCTTAACGGTTTTATAAAAGAAGAAGTTTATGTAGCTCAACCTCCAGGTTTTACTGACTTCAAAAATCCTGATCATGTTTTCAAGTTGAAGAAAGCTTTATACGGTTTGAAACAAGTCCCTCGTGCTTGGTATGATCATTTAAGCTCTTTTCTACTTGATAATGGTTTTACAAAAGGTAAGGTTGACACTACACTGTTTATAAAATCCTTTAATGGAAATCTTCTTTTAATTCAGATTTATGTTGACGATATTATCTTTGGATCTACTGATGAATCTCTTTGTCAAGAATTTTCAAAGTGTATGCAGAATGAGTTTGAGATGAGCATGATAGGAGAACTTAAATTCTTCCTTAGACTGCAAATCAAATAAACCAACAATGGGATGTTCATTAATCAAGCCAAGTACACAAAAGACTTACTAAAGAAGTTCGATCTGGAAACCGTCAAACCTCTTAGAACTCCGATGGCAACTTCAACCAAGCTTAATATTGATGAACAAGGCAAACCGGTCGACATACGTAAGTATCGAGGTATGATTGGTAGTTTAATTTATTTAACTTCTAGTCACCCTGATATAATGTTTAATGTTTGCTTGTGTGCACGTTTTCAAGCGAACCCTAAGGAACCACACTTGTGCGCGGTTAAGCGTATCTTTCGCTACCTTAAAGGCACTTCTTATGTCGGCTAATGATATCCCAAAACCACGTCCATTGACCTAACCGGTTACTCGGATGCTGATTTTACGGGATGCAAAGTAGATAAAAAAAGTACTAGCGGTACATGTCATTTTCTAGGTAATTTTCTAGTCTCTTGGTTTAGCAAGAAGCAAAATTATGTCGCATTATCAACTACTGAGGCTGAGTATATCGCCGCAGGACGTTGTTGTGCACAAATTTTGTGGATGAAGCAAACCTTAGAAGACTTTGGTTTACAGTATTCACATATGCCCATTTTTTGTGACAACACTAGCACTATTAATTTGACTAAGAATCCTGTATGTCACTCTCGCACTAAGCATATTGAGATTCAGCATCATTTTCTTAGAGATCATCAAACAAATGGAGATATAAACCTTGTATATGTAGACACAGAGAACCAATTAGCTGACATCTTTACAAAACCATTCGCGGAAGATCGTTTTAATTATTTACGTCGAGAGTTAGGAATTTTAGATGTCAATAATATTAATTAATTTTGTTTTATTGATTACTTTTTAATATGCAAAACTATTTTCGATACAAGCCTACAAAGGGACTATCTGTCACCACGGCTACGGCTAAAGTGAAATGGTATTTAAGCGTTCCCCGGTGAACCTCCATTAGCTGGGACAGTACCCCTACAGCTAATCTGAGACAGTAGATGCATAACAAAATTTAATTCGTAAAATAATATTAATTAAAATTTAAAATAACTAAACTTGGAATTAAATAATTAAAAAAGATTGATGAATATAAAGTGGCATTGCATTAAATTTTGCTAAAAAATACCTCAACAAAATTCCAGACGAACTCTGACCGAATTCGGCCCGAGTTCTGTTGGTGTCGGGTGTTTTAAGTCAGAACTTGAAGTGCCCCTTCCTATTCATCTTCTCTATATCCTCAAAATACAGTAGCAGCCGCGTTCGAAGTCTCCAAATCCTAGTTTTTCTTCATCCCATTGCTCTCAATTCTTTTGGAAATTTCAATCCAAATTTTGGTTTCGTGCGGAGTATCTCGTTCTCTTCCACATACTCAAATCTCAGAAGGTATAACCTCCTCCTCTCTTTTTCAATTTTGCAAATTTCTATACCTTTTATAGAAATAATGCCTAAGAATGTCAACCCTTCAAGAGGAAGAAGACGGCGGCTAGTGAAGAGGCCTCATCTTCGGATCCAATCCATGAATCACTCTTTTCACCCGTCCAATCGGACGACGGGGCGTTCAATGGGTTTTTCTTCCAAACCCATTATCAATCACTTTTATGGTATGCAGGTTTCTCTATTCGCAACATATGCCCTGGCGCATCGATTAAATGGACTATCTTTCCGTCCCATCGGACTTACTTTGAAGCAATAGGATTGCATAACCTTGTTACTCATTCATATCTGATTGCAACTAATGCTATTTGTTTATTTTATTGCAATTTTACTCTTGACACTTTTACTATTAAAAGTTGTCTCGCCAGAACCGATATTCAATTCAATGATTTCGACTTAGGGAAAATCCTTGATATTCTAAATGAAGGTGCTCTGCTAGACGATATAAAGGAATTTGAATTTCTCGTAGGTACGACCTTAAACGACTTCAAGAACGAACTTTGTTCTCCTGATCGTGTTCGTTCTGGTAAGTTCAAAGCTACTAATTTGAACTTATTTTTCTATGAATTGCATTGCATCGTCTACTCCACTATCTTGCCCAAATCCACTTCAAAGGACGATGCGACTACCCTTGAAATGTCTGTTCTTTACCATATTCATAAGGGGATTCCTATTTCTGTCCCCAAGACTACCATTCAGATGATGGGTCGTTGTCGCAAAAGGAACAAGAACCTTGCTTATGCGATGATCCTCCCAATCATCTTTCGGCATTTTGAGATTGATTTATCCACTTCTGCTTGTGACTCTGAGCCCAAGCATCTTCAGCTATCTCGTCGTAGTACAGCTGTTCCTCCTGCTCCTCCTACTGCTCCACCTCCACCTGCACAGGACTACCCTATGTCTTATGAGGGTATTCACCAGCATCTTTCTGATTTGCGAGCGTTTATTACTGACACATCGAAGGAACACGAGTTCCGAAATGCCAGTCGGTTTCAGGCTCTCGTAAATTCTTTTACAGATCTGCGATTTGCTCAGACTGGTCATTCTGCCAGTTCTCTTCCCCGAGATCCAGTTGTATCTGGCTACCGCTATGAGGATGAGACGGTTCATTACTTCTTTGAGCCCGGTAACGCTTATGATTGGTACCGTGGTTCTGGTGCTACTCCACACCCTTCTCATGGAGCTGGCACTTCTGGAGCTGGTCCATCTGGACATTATGGCACTGCTGGCGCTAATGATCATGATTCTGAGGATTTCTGATCTAGACGTTATGTACTTTGTCTAGATGTTATCTAGTTAGACTTTATTTTGTCTATGTATGCTTGGAAATACTCCGACATTCCAAGATAGTACTTTATCTTTCCTTATTTTAGCACTGAGACTTTTATTGATGAGTTGATGTATTTGGAACATCTAGTTATTATTCTCTTATTAGTATGCATTTCAGTGTGTATTGTACTCTCTCTATTATTCTCTGTATGCATTTTCTTACTCTATGCGTAGCATTACCTATCTTAGTTTATGCTTCTTACATAGAACTGCCTGTGAAATACATGTTATTCTGTCTATTTTTTGTATTTCTTCAAACGTTTGTTTCTTATACATGAATTGCTGGGGAGCTTCTCTCTTTGCAATTGTTTTGCTAATTGACAACGGGGGAGAAATAGGATCTAACATCTTTTGCAGGATAAAATTTTTTTTTGGATACAGTACCATACAAGCTGAACAAGTACATTACAATTTTGATTTTTTTCAAATCAAAAGATCGAGATGTTAAATCAGTTTAGGTTTATCAATTATCAAAATGGGAGAGATTGTTGGTCCATTGGTCATGGACAATCCTGATTTTAATAATTGATCTAACCCTGTCGCGATATAAGGGATACTTGGATAATTGCTAATGATCTGCTACTGCTACCGTTCAAGACTGAAGTCATTTTGCCACATGAGTCTGTATTTCAATATTCAATGTAATTTTTGTATTTTATTGAGTCTAGGAATATGATATACACCGAGTTGTACTGGTAAATACGCTATCCCAAAATGTTTTCAAAATATCATTTTTTTTAAAATAGCCCATTTTACAAAAAGCTCAAAAATTGCTTAAACTTTTCAAAAAGCCTAAAATCCGATTTGCAAAAATCCCAAAAATCGAACTCTGGACCCCAGGAGAATTCGGCCCGAGTTCGGCCCGAATTCTGCCCGAGCTCGGTTGGTGCCCGTTGGATTTTGAAATTGGTCATCCCACAGTTACAGATGCAACGGCTATTTTTCGAGATTCTCTCAAAAAATTCTGTTCGAATTCTGCCCGAATTTTGCCCGAATTCTGCCTTTGGAAAAACTATAAATAGAGAAAAATTTCCCTCATTTCAACACACCTCTCTCTTTCTTCTCTTTAAGCTTAATACGTTCTTCCATAGTGTTCTAAGCTCTTTTATTTTCAAATTCCAAGCCAGTTACAATCCTCTTACGGTCTAGAAGTTTCAGAGTGACTATAATTAGAGGCTTGATTGAAGAAAGATACTTCACAATTGAAGTTGGTCGACTACTTCGGATCAAAGCTCGTGTTGTAGAAGTTGCAAGGACTTCGGATGAAAACTTGCGGTAATTAATGGATTTGAACTGGAAGCTAGAGTTCTTCCGACTGAAAAGTCCTCACAAGAGGGAAACCAGTATACATCATTTTGTTTGCGTTTGCTATACGCTCTCTACTTTTTCATTTAGATACTTGTGATATATATTATGTGATCTTGCTGCTAACAAATTTTTTATTAGCTAAATTTCTGCTGCCTACTCTATTCACCCCCCTCTAGAGTATGACGTTTTACATTTCGTTTCTACACCAACAATGGTATGTCGGAGAGAGAAAGAGAGGATCTGTCATCCACAGACCTTCAAAAAACTGCGGATCCATGTGCCAATATCTTGGACATGGAGAGGATATGGACTCATTGTACTACGCGCCCACGAGTGCTAGTGCGAGAAAGTCCAGGATGGAGAGGATATGGACTCATTGTACTACGCGCCCACGAGTGCTAGTGCGAGAAAGTCCAGGATGGAGGGAGCCTCACACGCCAAGACAGCCGTCCAACCGTCGGAAGGTGCCGTTGATGTTCATACGCGTCCCTAACGAGAAATTGTATCGAGCCGGTACATGCGACCGGTCTAATCATGCGCATGAGATAGACCGGTCCCACAAATCCTATTCAGATGACCTCAGCTAGAGGTCAGCTCACTCGTATACCCACCGTTCTCAGCCATACACCAAAGACTTGAAGACGAAGTCTCCTTCAACGGATCTGTGTGAAGTGATAGACCACAAACGCAGGACTCGGGAAGGCAAAGTTGTGGTAGAGACCCCTTACCAGGACCTTGTACCAACATCACCAACAACTGCTGCTATCGCTTAGCGGTTCACACAGAGAGGCGCTCCGTGTTCCAACGGCTGCAACGGATGGCGGAGGACGAACTTCCACACGCCTCCTTCTGCTCCATTCAAAAGAATCCTTCTCTCCTAAAGGGCCCAAAGGCTGGTGTACCTAACCCTCTGGTGTCGACCAGTGCATCGAGACCACCCCCAGACATCTCGACCGGCCATGCCTACAGAAGGAGTGTTCCAGAACACTCGTTCAAAATATAAGGCTTCTCCATAAGAGGCCATGCCACAACTTGGGGGTAGCATTCCTCTGGTGATCCAACCGGCAGGGGGTGGCAATCCTTTGAATGCTGATCACCAAGCTGGGGGTAGTCCTCCATAGGAATAGGCTACCACAATTTTTGGGGTTAGCCACAAACTGGAGTTCGAAGATGAAACCACTATACGTTTGTACCCCTCCAATGATGAAGCCCAGAGATTGGAGATGAAGAGCGATGGGTCTACAAAACCCGTTAGTCTTTTTACATCATATGATAGTCTATATGACTGATAATGATGGCGCAGGCTCAAGTGACCGACATCATCTCAAGGCTTTCGAAAGTATGATGGCCAATCTTAATGCCACAATACAATCCTTGTCCCAGGCCATGCAGGACATGCTGGCCGATATGATGCAATCCCAACCGACGCCCCTAGAAATAGGAAGCCATGGTTTTGGGTCCAACGGGGAGTCCAACGCTCCCCCGGCATCAAGCGTTTCCACCTTGCCTCGTTCGATGGATCCGACTCTGGCTGACAACACTCAAGAGGCTATCCAAGAGCTACGAACCCGTCTCGACTTTATGAACGCCCGTGAGAGATGCAAAAGCTTAGGATAAGACAACCTTACTCCCTGAGTAGAATAAGGCAGTTTTCCTACAAAGTATAAACCTCAGACGCTGATCCCCTTAGACGGAAAGATGGCACCCCGTCGATTCTTGAACTATTTCGAGTCCATGACGGGGCATCTCCCCAGAGATGATGCCTTACTAAGGTGTTCATTGGAGCCCTAGTTGGTGTAGCTTACGAATGGTTCTACAGTCTCCCGAGAACTGCATCACATCCTTTGACGACCTTCAGGGGTTGTTCTTGGCCCGTTTCTACGATGGCGGAATGAACGTGACAATGTCTTCCCTCATCGACATGGTCAGAAGGAGAAGGAGTCTGCGCACAATTTATCGAGCATTTCAGGCAAAACGCTCTGAAGATGCCACCAGGTACTCCAGAATCTGTCCTCATGGATACCTGTAGGCGTAACCTGCTGCCAACAGTCAAGTTCTGCATCACTATGGCCTAACACTCAGAGTGGGCAGCATTTATTGCAAGCACTGACCAAGCCGAAAGAAATACTGCCCAGTCTGAGTGTTGGGCCATAATCGAAAGATGTGCGTTGGAAAGAGGCGACTTCGTTGGCCCAACACTCAGACTGGTCAGACTTCGTTGGCCTATTCTTTTCGGACGAAAACTGCCATCGAAGTCGCCTCTTTCCAATGCACTTTGGGTCATCCCTCCTCCTAGTATTAAACAAGAAAAACGATGTGAAGTTGCAAGTGTTGTACGAGAGGAAGTGCTCACCTTCACCTCCTCCGGAGCGGGAAGGAAAGTACTGTGCAACGACAGCCCATTCGCCGCCGCCCATGGAAGAAGAAGTATAGGGGAGGGGTAGTCAACCCAAATCCCAGGTCCAGCATCTTCCTCACTCGAGCCAAGAGTAACATATCGTACCTCGAGAAAAGGTGTTGTGCACGATAGCCTCTGCAGACAAGGACAAAATAGCTTATTTGGAAGATCCACCAGTCTCCTGCATGTCCTTGCACCAAGAAACGGTCTCTCTGAACAAGATGATCAATGAAACCTCCCTATACTCCAACATGGCTGAGAAGGAGATCTACACAAGGACCATCCGAAAATGACATGATCTCTCAGCCTTCCCACCAGCCGATGGCTCAGCATAGACGACCACTTCAACCCCAACTTGACTCACCATGGGATAGAAGCCTCACAACCCATAAGGAAGTAGCTTACTAGCATGGAGAAATAAGATAGAAGGAACCGTGAAGAAAACCTTCTCCCCAAAGCTCCATTTATAGACGCTAGAGTCATTGTGATGGTAGGTGGAGAGTCATTTCCTCATTAAAAAGGAAATACTCCCACACTTAAAAGGATAGATCTGCGCTCTTTGACTTCGTGTCAGAACCAGTCAGCTCAAATTCTTTGAGTCCCACACCCATGACAGTAGCATTAAATGCGGACAAGACTAAAGCCCTATCAACCGGACCAGGTGGCAGACTCTTAGCCAGTAGTAGCTACTCGTGAAGTACGCATGCTATAAATCTTGGGATTTTTTGACTTTCATCCCACTTATTAATATGCATTTGTACTTACATCCCACTTTTTAATTTTATTTGACTTACATCCCATTTTTGTCACGAAAAATATTTTTTGTGACAAAACGAATACTTTTCGTGACAAAATAAATACTTTTAGTGACAAAAAGTGGGATGTAAGTCTAAAAAAATTAAAAAGTGGAATGTAAGTACAAATGCATATTAATAAGTGGGATGAAAGTAAAAAAATCCCATAAATCTTCCAAACATGCAAATTCGGGTATACAAGGCAATGGCTTAACATGGTGACTCAGCTCCCAATATGCGCGCATGGCTTCTGCGGCTTATAGTGGTAAAAGATAAATATATCCGTTACCAACATATCTCCAAGGCCCAGCCTCCTGAGAGATTTTCTCATATATGGTCCCCAGTTGGACCAAGGGTGTCCCTACCTCAAAATATTCCTGCCATCCCTAAAGATGACATGTTCTAACTATCATCCCCAAGTGGTCCCGGGTAGCATTCCCCACTTCTTCCTATTATTCGTACCCAAGCTCAGGTATACCAAGGATAATAGGTCCACTAACAAAATGCGCACTAACTTATTTTATGTACTCAATCATTGGGCACGATATAGAAAGTAAGTACACAACAAACGTAAATCAAGGACATATAAAGGAGAATGTGTCATATATATATACAAAAGAGGAAACAAGAAGACATGAATCAAATGCCCGCACAGAAATCCTTTAAATGCTGGTGTAGGGAAGCTATCAGCATCTCGTTCTTCTTACATGCACGACGCTTGGCTTCAGACTCAGCGACAGCCGGGTCTTCAAGACGAATGTGAGAGGCAAGCTTCTCTTTCAGTTCCTTTACCACAGCTTTGATCTCAACAGTCGACGTCCCAATCTCTTTTGCCCGCTGACGGGCAACCTCTTGGGCCCTGGTAACATCAGCCAGGCGAGTTTTTATCCTCTGATGCTCACCTTAGAGTCATTCAATCCCTCAATAGATGGGCTATTTCCTAAGCCAGGGAATCTTGTTTTGCTGTTAGATAGGCCTCATCATTCATTAGTCGTCTGCGGCCACCAGCTAGCTTGTCGACTTCATAATTTAGAGCATCTAATCCCTCAATACAGAATGTCTTCCCCTTGGCAGCAACATCAAGTAAGCGACGATACTCTTGGAAAGCCAACACATCCACATTAGCCTTCCGAGCTCGTCTAAATACTGCTCCACTTCAGTGAGCTGCAAAATAAGCAGCTCAGCTGCCCGTTCAGAATCAGATAAGGTCCTAAGAACTTGGATCTGACCCCTGGCTCCCTGTTTCGCTCGAAAAAAAGGTTGACCACTCTCTAGGAAATCCTGCACCCCTTGCTTCAAGTTCGGACCATAATCCCTACCGTACTGTCTACTCCCACAGAACCGATGCTAAAAGTAGTGGCACAGGTAGGTGAAGACTCACACTACGTTTGGGAAGGAGGGAAAATAGAGGGAGGGGAAAATTTGAGTGGAAAGTGGAGGAAAAATTAAAAACTAAGTTGTTTGGAAAAGGGGGAAAGAAATAGGAGGAGGGGAATCTGAAAGGAAAATTTTGGTAGGTCCCACAAAAAAACTTTCCTCCCAAAACCTTTTCTTATTTTTTTCTTTGGGTAGTATATATATTTCTCTCCTATCAGCTTACATATCACAAAAATATTATCGGTTGTGATTGCTACATATCAGGTAATCAACCTATCTTATCCCTTTTATTTTGTTCTATTTTTAAATCTTGTTGATTTTAAATTTTGTTCAAATATGTAACGTCAATTTATGTACATGAATTTTCTGTGTAGTTTGTTTAAACAAATATTTAACAAACTATCTTATCACAAGATTAAACAAATATGTCTCTATAAAATATAGGAGTTTCTGTGTAGTTTGTTATAGATATACATGAAGTTTAAATTTACGTATGTTAATTCTGTGTAGTTTGTTAAATTTTTAAATCTTATGTCTTATACGTGAAGTTTAAATTTTTAAATCTACTGTATTATCTCTAACAATAAAAACATAATATAAACCAAAAAAGTCAATTTTTAAATCTTAAGCAAATATTGATTTTATCTACAACTCACGTATAAGACATCTCAAAAATAAATAAATAAATAAATATCGTAGGAGTTTAATTGCTATAAATTTTATTATTTTAAAGATAATATTTTATTATTTAAATCTTAATTCAAATATAAGATTTTGAATTTTGATTTATTTATTAGTTAAATTTCTTACATTACTGTATTATCTCTAATAATAAAAATATAAATATAAACATATATAGCTAATCTTAAAAAAATTTAGTTAATCTACAACTCACGTATATAGTTAATCTTAAAAAATCTACAACTCACATGTATAGTTAATCTATAACTCACGTACATATAGTTAATCTTAAAAAAATCTACAACTCGTGAGTTGTAGACACCTCATAAATATATATTTATGATTTTTGAGATATCTCTAGCAAAAGAAAATCATAAATATAAGATTTTTTTTTGTTTATGAGGTGTCTTATAGATTTATTTATTAGTTAACTTCATATATATTACTGGATTAGTTAATCTACAACTCACGTTATGAGACACCTCATAAATAAAACTTACGGATGAGTTTAACTCCTATCAATTGATTATTTTAAAAATCATGAAAAAGTTAAGGACAAATCAGTAATTTTATCTATCTTCCACAAACAAACAAAAGTTAATTTTTTTACTTTTCCTCCCCTCATTTTTCGGTCATCCAAACAAGAAGAGGTAAAGTTAACTTTCCTCTCCCTCAATTTTTCTTCCTCTCAAATTTTTCTCTCCTCCCTCCTATGTTCCCAAACATAGTGTCAGGGTCAAAAATCTGCTTAGCTAAAGCTGGTGACCTTGAAGCCGCATCGTCCGATAGGAGCGCCCAAACGTTGGAGAGCCTCACCAAGATGGTTCCCACTGAAGAGATCCCAACATCCCCGGTACTAATAGGCCCAGGACTAGAATAAGGTGGTAGAAACTCGGTTCGAAGAGGAATGTTATCAACCTTTACCTCTTCAACATGTAGAGGAGGTGCATCGACCGCTTCTTCAACTCCCAGACGAGGAAACATATCTGCTACATCCTCAGGGACTACGGAGGCGAATGTAGGGATCGTCCCCTTTTCCACAGGTGCATCGGCAGCCACCACTTGCTCGATGTCGACTGTCTCATCAGCCCCCCAACCTCTATTGTAGGAGGAGAAGACGCAGATCTTTTTGTGACCAAATATCCTTCCTCATCTTCATCCATGTCTGCCTTGATCGGATTTACGAATAAATAGGGACCCGGAGAGGCATGACCAGGAGGAACATCCGGAGAAGCGGACGCCCCGTCCTGGGAAATATCGTGCCCTTCGGTAGGGCGACGATCCCCTGAAGTTCCCGCAGCAGGCTCTTCGACTTCATCTGCCCACTTCTCGTCAATTGTCGCAGTCACTTGCCGATGAAGAGATGTAGCTACTCTCGATACCTGCATAAAACCAAGTAGAACGGATAAAGAAGATGCAAGGAAAATAATAGGCCAGGAAGTTGTCTCCGCTGGATGTTTCCTCGAACGTCAAGGACTTCCCAGCCCCAGAGCCGCATGCTACGACAGATTGTCCCCGACGGCCGGAGAACTTCCAGGGGCAGCTCTCTTCCTCGACGAAGAGGCCTTGACATCACCCAGTTCGGTGGACTGCTAAGATGAAGAAGACGGAGGCATCAGCCGTGTACCCACGATGAAGCTCGTTTCCTTGTCATAATTAACAGGGGACGAATTGGCTTGGCAAAGAAAGGTGGCTGTGGTTTAAGTGATCAATGGGTCGCCCTCGACAGCCGACAATATAAACTCTGCTTCGGTGCCAATAGCAGAGTAATAGCGCCATGCGCGAACGCCATCCAATACAACTCTAGCTAGCAAAACCAAGGCATAGGCTTGGGTTCTCCAATAAGAACTGACTGTACCCAAACTACCTTGCAAAGCTGCTTCACAGTTAGGGCTTAAGAAAGACAAATTCCCAACTCTAACATACCAAATAGGATGGTCGGATAGAAAGAAGACAATGGAAATCCAAAATAAAAGGAATGATAGTGCGCATTTTTACATCCTTTTGGAGATGTCTCCTCTCTTCTTGGGTAAAGACGAGGACTAGTACAAAAAATGTGTGATCCCTCATAGAAGCCAGGGCCCGACACCAGAAGGGGACCCCTTTCGAGACCTAGGACATCTTGCCATATTGCTACAAGAAGGCGTCTCCCTCTAGAATACCATCTTCTGGCTCTAGAGGCATCAAAGATCGGTTGTACAGCAAAAACCACCCCACCAGGAAGTGGTAAGGCAACTCCATGCGATTGAAGTTCCCAGTCCCCTTATGATCAAGAACTTTCTGGATGAAGTTGCGGAGGCCGCGTTTGATGCAGCATACCATCGCCCACCCTGAACAACCAAAAACCACACAAAATCGCAGCCAGAGCATCAGAAAACCAATCAAGATCGCCTTATCGGACAGAGGTTGCACATCCTGATAAAAGTAGTCACAAGTCCTCGACAGGGTGGCTAGTCCCGTCATCCTCAATAATGGACTTTCCTGTCTCCCGTATTATAGTCTTGATCGCTCGGCGGGACTGCAGCCTCCTCACTCTAACCCGGGTAGGATCCGAAGGAGGAGGAAAATGATGGACGGTCCACGCGGTAAACAGAGGACCTATTGCATGGTGACATACCAGTTCCTTATACACATCAAGAAGTTCAGGATTCTTCCCTCCAGTTCCCTTAGCTCCTCATTAGAAGGAGTGTAATCCTCATAAGGCTCCTCGCCCCAAGGCAATGGAGAGACTTCATGCATCTCATGGAGAGCCATCTCCATCTCATCCCAGACATGAAGAAAGTACCGGTGCGGCAGTTGTACATGTCACGCCCCAGTCCCAAAATACATGGAACTAAGAACGCAAGCATGCCAGCTAAAATCTAGAATAAGTTTCTATTTAATGGATTTACCCCAGACGTTCTACGTTGATGAAGTGTACTAAACCTATGCTATCGCAACTATATCTTAATCCACATATAAGTAAATAAAGCAAGAATAAACGATATGTATTATAGTCGGCTGCCCTATAATACACATGTTCGGACAAACTCGAGAATAACATAACTTTGCAAAACTAGGTTAATGAGCAAGATATAACAAGAAAGGGAATAAAAAGCGCAAAAAATGATAAAGTAACACTACAAGCGATACTTGAACCCTGCAGCCGAAATCATACCATCCACCTGTTTATAATATAAGCTTAGCAACAACATAGAGAGACCACCAGGTCCTAAGAGGGACGTAACAAGATACAAAAGGAACATGCCATAATATAAATTGAATGAATAACCTTAACCACCACATGGTCCACTATATTATCGTCGAAACAATGAACCACAACCAAACAAAGACAACGTGTGGCCCACTATTTTGTGATAAGACATTATCCTATGCTATGGTTAGGGATAAGTACAACATCTCACCGTACTATGTGAATGCATGTTGAAGACGACATTGGGCGTATGGATAGGTGATAAGGATATAACACCGAATCACAGGCCGGTATCAGAGCACGAGCCGATGCTATGAACTATGAGCTACGAGCCAAACAAGCAACTATGAAACTATGAGGCTTATGACTTCGTAATCTACTCTAAATATTATGCAGTCTAAAGGGGCTGTCCTATACGCCTACTAGTAGTCTTCTCCGCTCATGAATGGTACAAGTCATATCCATGATTCGAATAACCCATATCTCAATTCGAGTCACTAAACTAGGCATAATCTAATTCTATATGTACCGACATACGAACCACTCACGCCAGTAGCTAGTCGAATACGAAAGCTCATGCCAACACAATGAACCCTCACTCACAGTACTGTGTAATGCTATGTGTCATGGCATGGAAGTTACACGTTTTGGGAAACGTCTCTACACACTAAGTCACACACACACACACCCCTATCATATCGATGACATCATCGATATCGCCTAAGTCATACTCAGACGCACACCACTATAACTACTACCAACAGAAAAAATAACATAAATAAATATTTAAACAAAACAATGATGACAAGGTATCTTGCCTGAAATTTTACTAACAGAGAAATTATTGATCTGGCTCCAATTGTAGTCGAACAATCGCGAAAACCTAAAATATAAATAAACGAAAATAAATGCTAACTCAAAGATTTCACACATACCATGTATACACTTACCATATATAGTCTCTACTTAGGCATACTCTACCAACTAGTTTCTATCCAAATATAGTCATATTATGCAATCTTGGCAAAATAATATTCTATAATTTGAAATTAATTACTTTAAATTCATAATAAATATAATCTTGGAAATAAATAAATAAATAAATAAATAAATAAATATATATATATATACATATATTAAAAAAATATATATACATGTATATATATATATATATATATATATATATATATATATATATATATATATATATATATATATATATATATATATATATTTTATATAACATATAAAAAAAATATACATATAAAATATATATATATATATATATATATATATATATATATATATATATATATATATATATATATATATATATATTTTATATATATATATATATATATATACGTATATAAATGACAGTGCCGGGGGGGGGGGGGGAGGGGGGCGCATATATATATATATATATATATATATATATATATATATATATATATATATATATAAATGACAGTGTGGGGGGGGGGGGGGGGGGGGGGGGGGGGGGGGCGCAAAACCCGTTACATCACACAAACCGACCGGGGTAAAAGACAAACCAAAAGTATGATGGAACTGCACAAAATGAAAAACAACGAAATCAACCCGCGGGACGAGCGGGCACCGTTTTCTGGATATCTCTCGATACCTCGCTTACGAGATGAAAAGGGGAGAAGGAGGAGCCTTCGTATCTGGATTTGTTTCTGTGCTTCCATAAAACCTAGATGATGGCACAAGCCGCGACAGACAGAGAGGAATAATAATCCCTGTTGCACCACTCGGTGAGATGGGCAAGCAGTAAGATGGCCTGGATGTCGAGACCCGTGGCGACCGCGAACTTGCTCTATACGAAGGAAGCATCACTGCCTTCGTGTAGAATGTGGGGAATGGTTTCCACGAAGGAGGAGGGGCAGCAATGGCAGGAGGACACCAAGGAGTTACCGATGCTTTATAGCCAATCGTCCATGGGGAGCTTGCCGCGGGACACCCGCCAACACAAGATGCTCCATTTCAATAGAATGAGGGGGTCCCAAACAGGAGAGGGTCATTGAGGACCACAAGTAGCCTTGTGGACCACGCATCGGGTAGACGCCATCGAGAAGAGACCGTTGCTGTTCTCATTCCAGAATAGAACATTACGGGCCTCTGGTGGAGGGATAGGGATTTACAGAATAGTCACTGCAATGGCGTAGCCCAATAGTCCGAGAGCCAGTCGTGGCGCCACTGCCGGTGCTCATCCCAAAGCTAGTGAACTGGGAGAGGGCGGCGGTAAAGAGGAAGCAGGGGGCATCCCATCCGGACCAGTTATCGCAAAACACGTCGGCAAAGTCACAACCTATCTTAGTTTGACTAAAGTGTCCAAGTGCTCTGCCTTTGATCAGGCATTTCCAAACGGGAGAGGCATTGCGGTTGCCAGTAGAATTGATGGGGTAGGAGCAGGGGAAGTATCTGGCACAGAAGAACCTGCACCATAATGAAGGCCGTTCCCATAGTTTTTACCACAGCTTGGTTGAAAAAGCATGCACCGTCTCGGTAAGGTTGTTGATGCCCAAGCCACCATCGCCGGTGGGTCTGGCGATGGTCATCCAAATTGCCCACATGTGATGAAGGTGACCTTGTCGCTGACCCCAAAAGAAATTATTGAGAATCTTCTCGACTACGGAGAGAACCTATTTGGGGGGGGGGGGGAGGGAGCACGCGGCTAGTGTGTAGATGGGAATCGAGGAGAGGACATGACGGATGAGGATCAATCTGCCCCCCAATAATAGAAAGTAGTTGTTCCATTCTCCGACACGCTTACGGATCTTCTCGATAAGCGGTTCGAACAAAGCGGCCTTTTTTTCTCCTGCTAGACAAGGGGCAGCCGAGGTAGAGGAAGGGTGTATAGAACCTCATAACCCACGATGTCGGTGAGAGATCTAACTAAGGAGATGGATGCATAGGCGGGGGCGTAGGCACGACTCTTGGAGGTGTTGATCTTCTGGCCAAATACTCTCTCGTATCGCTTTAACAGGAGATGGATGTTGCGAAGCACACATTTGTCTCCGGAGTAGAAAAGTATGATATCGTCGACGAAGGATAAATGCAAAATAATCGGGCAACCACTTGTAGTGCGGAACCTGGAGACGGAGGAGTTTATGTCAGTCGCATTAAGGTTCCGACTCAAAGTTTCTGTGGAAATGATGAAGAGGGAAGAAGATAGAGGATCGTCTTGTCTGACCCCACGAGAAGCCTTGAAAAAATCATGGGCTTCATCGTTGATGATGGTGGAGAACCAGGAGTTGTTGACCGTTCGCCAAAGCATGCTGATCCAGGACTCCGAGAAGCCCTGTCTTCTGAGAACGTGGATGAGGTGTTGCCAGTTCACCCGATCGTAGGCTTTTTCTATATCAAATTTTGTGACAATGTTGTTACCCCTGTTCTTTCTGCCCATGGAGCTCACTAACTCTTGGGTGAGGAGGATATTGTCGACGATGTTCGTATTCGTGTTCGTGTTCGTGTTCGTGGTCGTATTCGTATTATTGTTCGTGTTCGTGTTCGTATTCGTGTTCGTGTTTGTGTTCGTGTTCGTGTTTGTATTCGTGTCTGTGTTCGTGTTCGTGGTCATATGTCGTGTTCCTATTTTCTTGTTTATCTTTTGGCGCATGATAAAACTGTTAGATAGACATGTATATTATGTATCTTGCTATGTCCTCTGAGGACCTGATGATCTCTTCTGGTTTAGCGATTGCATGGAGTTAGCTAGTAGTTCTGGATGGCGGAGGATTTGCGGTTCTTGCGAGATTCAGGTATTGATATCATGTTTATTATCCAGCTCGTGCTTTCCTTTCATTATCATGATACATCCTATTTATTGATTCAGTTTATAGACTTATGTTATTTTGGAGTCTAATCGAACATGTATGCTAGTGGGCTACAGACCATGACTCATACTTTTTCATTCTTGTTTATTGTTCTTATTGTGGATTGAGATATAGATTTGTTTGCCATGATTTGGCAGTATACCCTAGCCTTGACAGCGTTTACGTATTCGATTCGGGCTGGAGTCCGTTCGATACGTAGCTGGCTTGCTCATGAGCTTGCGTCCTAAAAGCGGGTGCGGGTCGTAACAAGTTTTTTTGGTGGCCCATGCAGGTCAGAGCATATCGTATCGGTTACGTAACTGTACCGATACGAGCCTGCGACTATGAATAAACCTTAGAAATCTTAATCCACACTGCCTTGAAAATCTTTCTAGAAACTTCTCTACGTCCTTGAAATTTCATATTTGTTCTCGATTATTCTCCATTGCCTTTTCGTACCCTTGATTCTCGTCCCTTCCTATTTCGAGGTGACGAATGATCGTGCTGTCTAGAATTCATCAGGATTCTCTCGCCTCAGCCGCTTCGTAGAGAGTTTGGTTAGCACCCCTGAAGACAAAGCGCGACGATTCAGGAAGGGACTATCTCACGAGATTCGTCTAGCCATTGCCACCAGTCGAGCAGCCCCACAACAAGCTCAAGATGCTCCCACCTGCCAGTATTGTAAGAAGAAAGGCCACGTCCAAGAAGACTGTCATAGATGGTTAGGGTTGTGCTATACTTGTGAATCCAACCAGCATCAATCTCGAGATTGCCCAAAGAAACACGAGACTGCCCCACCACTACCAGCCGTACAAGGAGGACAAGCTTTTGCAATAAACATGGAGGATTCGACAACACCAAAGGGAGCAGCTGGCGAGAACCTTCAGTAGACATCGGCAGTATTATAGATAGGCTATGTTAGATTCTGATTGAATTTCTGTCATAGCAACTTATTCTAGATTATTTATTCTAGTAGATCGCAGCCCCTTAAATTTTGAGGACGAAATTTGTTTAAGGGGGGTAGAGTTGTCAACCCCTTGACCAAATTTTATCCTCGCGTATTTTTTTTAATATTTTATTTTATCATTTAACTGTCATATACTTTGTTATGTGTTATATTGGTTTTATTTATATACTATATGAGGGACCAATTGGTATTATAAAAGTTGGCAGGGGCTATAATGTAATTGTCATTAATTCAAATTCCTTTTGTTTTAAACTCAGGATACTCTCACCAAATTTTAAACTGCTGTGGCCAACCATGAGTAAACCCTGCATTTGAATTTTTTAAACCCATTCAAAAACGTTTCCTCCTAATCTGTTTGAATCTCGATCCCAAGCCCTCACATCTCAAATCCGATTTCAAATCAAATGTCTCTATCTCCTCCCATAAACCAACACCCACGTATATATATTAGAAGGGTCAGCCGACTCTCTCTTATCATCTACAAACCCTGTTTCTTTTTACCACGGGAGAGAGATCGAAGAAGAACCAGAGAACAGTCGAGACACCGTTCCCAATAGGTAATTTTTACACTACGATCTCCTATTATTAAGAAGAATTTATGTGCAGTTGCTAGGCGTTTGTGTTAATCGCTATGTAGGACACATATGAGACAGGCCAGGTTGTATAGAGAATGGTTGCAGGATGAGGAATCATAGAGAACTTAGAATTGGTATTTACCTACCTGGGTTAAGACTCGAGACTATGAAGAAATCTTTTACAGGGGTTGATTTCACCTGTAGGAAATCAAAGTTAGGAGGAAACACTTAATATATGGTGTAACAGTTAGGGAGATGGGAGATTGTTGTAGCAGGTTATTGACACTCGGATACCATATATAAGGAAAATAGTATATCAGAAACCCAAGTGTCTAATGTCTTTTTTCTCACACATTAGCTAACTGTAAATAGGAAGTTGCAGTAGACATTAAAAGAGTATTAGTAGTTAGTCATAGGCAGGAGCATAAGTAAAATAGGAATAAAGGATATCAAGCAGGGATTGGGACACCAGTAGCACCACACCTAACAACCAGTGTTAGACTAGACCTGACACCATCACCTGGCACATCAAAACCTGAGTACCAGATTTGGGAAAGCAACCATGCTGGGTCTCCAGGATTTCAGGGTTGGTACATCCTATTATAATCCACAGGGGACCCTGGATTAAGGACTTCTTGTCCAGACAGTTGTACATTTGGCACTGGGCTTAATGTGACCTAGTATCAGTACACGCAAGGCACCCTAGTATATGCCTAACCACTAGAGTTACGACTTTGGAGTAGACATGGGGTTGAACTCTAGGAACCTGAAGGCTACAGGAGGTACAGCCTGTACCAGTCCTAAGGTTTTGTTAGGATTGGTGCAGTAGGTTAGCCTTTGAGTGGTACAAGCTAAGGACTGTTGAGGTTTAATTCCAAACCTCTTTGTGCAATAGTGAAACCTGATATATCATAGCAGCCAATTACTTGGGTATTTCAGTCCAATGAAATTGAACTGAGTGTATAATTGAGACTGATATGGTTGATAGGGGTCCAGTCTTGTGTTACTGCGAGAAGGGTTGAACAGACCACTCTTAGTTGTTAGTCCTCTCTTAGTTGTTGTATCATTCCTGGAAGTTGGTATCTGTCAAATACATGTAACAATCCTCTGTCCTTCCATATATGGTGTAGACTTTATACAAGATGGGATGTGTTCCATGTCCAGTTCTATGGAGGAAGAGTAACCCCTATTAACTACTTGCTGTTCAGTCCTCATGCATTGGTCATGTCCAACTGAATAGTTATCCTACACCTAGTTGACCTGTTATTTGAATGTTATGTACATTCTGTCCTACTATAATTGGATTTCCTTATATCCCATGGCTAATGACATATGTACTATCTGGTATCAAATTGATGATAACACAAGGATTTTCCAGTAACCTGCTTATACTGACGTGTGGGTGTCCTAGTACATAGGTGTATGCTCTTAAAGAGTTCATATGGGAACATTGGGCCCAATAGTGGTTCATTTATTCACAAACTGCTATGGGAGCAGGGCATTTTCAGTTAGAGAAGATAAGAGAGTTAGTACATTTATACAAACAGGGCAGGGCAAACCTGAGAATAACATCAGTCCTAGGTGAACCCATATCAGTTAATTGGTTGATGCAGATCAGTCATAATGCCTTGGATGTCTATTTAGCTATTGTATAAAGAGGGGCTGACCCAACAGGGCCATAGTAAGGGTGTGAACCTTGTAGTAGAAAATATGTGTGTGTTTTAGAGAAAACAAGTAGTGGTAGCAGCAAAGGGCTACCATGAATTGGGGGTATTACCAGAGATGGGTGAAGGCTTGATTACATTCAAATGATTCATTAACTTCAACCATTATCCAGGTTTAGTAGTAATGGTTCAACCATTTCCATACATGGTTTCAGTCCATACTTGAATGCTTTAGTGAATGGGTTGTTAGGTAATTCATTCATTGGGTTCTTAGTTCCCCTTTGGAATCAGTCACAGGATACTGTAATTTGTAACAGTTTCGTGGGATTTTAGTATCAATTGAATAAGGTGGTGCATCAAATCAGGTATAGGAGAGCCAGATGTCTCGGTTACAGGGGGAGTGGTTAGTTGATAAGGGAGTGTAGGCTTCGGGCATGCCCTTGTACTGGGGAAAATAGAACATCAAGTGCCCTGTTCCTCATGCTTCAGTCCATACTACAATTATATTAGACAGCATAGAAAGTAGGATTATAGCCCATGCCCTTTCAGTCTGGGAAAAAGGGTATAGTTAGTGAAATAACAGTAATAGATACTGCTGTTATATGAAGCAGGTAAGGTATCAGTTTGTATCAGTATTTAGACTAACATAGGGCCTGTTTTACAATAGGTAATATCAGTTTCTCCCCCCTTCACATGAATACCCCAGGGTTTAGTTGTATTGTCCCAAGATTTCACCCAGGTATTAGTTGTTACAATGTACCAGTTAGCCTTCCTAGAAGGAATGTGGGTCTCTTGATTAATACAACAAGAATAGGAATGTACATATGAGTGTATATGGGTAGACAGGAAGGAAGTGATGCATTCCATTAAAATTAGGAGTACCCTAGAATACTAACAGGCTATAAAACCCAACTTGGTTTGGAAATAGGACTAGAGACTAGTAGGTAATTTATCATGGTTTACAATCGTCTTACTCATATTATAAATTCTTAAACAGGATACTTGGACACTGTTACGCATTGTAACCTATATTTGCAGCTCAGGACCACAGGCAAGTATACCTTGCCTTCCTCTACAATTTTACTTACATGCATTTCCTTTCGTTTTTCAGTCATTTGACTGTTTATAAACATGTGCTTTTCGTGTTATTTTCTGTGGAGTTGTTTTTATGGTTTATAGCCGTGTTCATGTTTTGGCCTTGTGTTTCATACCTGGAGTTTCTCACCAGTACCTTACTTGAGTCGTGTCATAGAACGAGTGCGTGTAGTGAACTGCCATAGCCTTGATTATCGTTTTACACAACCAGAGAGTCCACACTCGGGACGAGGGTTGTTTGGTGCACCAGAGAGTCCACACTCGGGACGAGGGTGTTTGTCGTGATCATTCATCAGAGAGTCCATACTCGGGACGAGGATTGACCAATTACACCAGAGAGTCCACACACGGGACGAGGGTGTCTTGCCGTGAGCTAACCAGAGGGTCCACACTCGGGACGATGGTTAGTGCTTAGTTCAAACCCGTGAGTCCACACTTGGGGCGAGGGTTTGGTTTCTTCCATTGATCTCATGATTATTGTTCATCCGGCAGTTCATTTATATGTAGTTGTTCTAGTGTTCGTATTCGTATTCGTATTCATATTCGTGTTCGTGTTCGTATTAGTATTCGTGTTCGTATTCGTGTTCGTGTTCGTATTCGTGTTCGTGTTCGTGTTTGTATTCGTATCCGTGTTCGTGTTTGTGGTCATTTGTCGTGTTCCTATTTTCTTGTTTATCTTTTGGCGCATGATAAAACTATTAGATAGGCATGTATATTATGTATCTTGCTATGTCCTCTGAGGACCTGATGATCTCTTCAGGTTTAGCAATTGCATAGAGTTAGCTAGTAGTTCTGGATGGCGGAGGATTTGCGGTTCTTACGAGATTCAGGTATTGATATCATGTTTATTATCCAGCTCGTGCTTTCATTTCATTATCATGATACATCCTATTTATTGATTCAGTTTATAGACTCATGTTATTTTGGAGTCTAATCGGACATGTATGCTGGTGGGCTGCAGACCATGACTCATACTTGTTCATTCTTGTTTATTGTTCTTATTGTGGATTGAGATATAGATTTGTTTGCCATGATTTGGCAGTATACCCTAGCCTTGACAGCGTTTACGTATTCGAGTCGGGCTGGAGTCCGTTCGATACGTAGCTGGCTTGCTCACGAGCTTGCGTCCGAAAAGCGGGTGCGGGTCGTGACATCCATTATGCCCTCACGTATAATGGAGACCCATTTTATTGTATCCCAGCCTGTTTACATAACCATCTTGTGCTCTAAGTCACTTATATTTCACTATAGTTCTTATTTTCTATAAAACAGTTTTCATGTACTCAGAATTGTCTATTTTAAACTGTTCATGTACATCCCTCTCTGCGGAGTTTCATGTATTTTATGTTCTTCATGTACATTTCTTTACAGTTTATGTATTTTATTCTACTGCTTGTTCTATATTTCCTGCCATGTTTTGGATCTGTTTTGAAGATATGTGGTCGTTCCTGTCCAGACTAGACCTGTTAAAAATATTACAGATGACACCGAGGAGTTCTGCCCTACTTATTATGGAGCAGGCCTAGATGACACTTATGAGCTGGACCCACAGGAGGATCCAGTTCTAGCTGAGGACATCATCCCCATTGCCTAGGCTAGATAGCTAGGCTTTATCTTATTTCTTTATGTCTTGTATTTGACATTTGAGTTGTATTATATTCTGGATGTTGTGATGATTGTGTCATTTAGACACATAGACTTATTTTCTTCTGTTTGTATGTTCTCTTTTGAGATTTCCTATCTATCATATCATGCTATTTCTACCTTAGAATTGTGATTGAGATGTACCTTCTGTATTGTCCTCCAATTGGAGAGTATATATTGTACAGTTACATTTATATCCCGTCCTCCGACACTGCGGCGTAGGCTGGACGTACCCACTTCTCGTGCCCCTACACTGGATGCGGGTCGTGACACTGCCCGTAAGTGGGATATATATATATATATATATATATATATATATATATATATATATATATATATATATATATATATATATATATATAGACACACACACAGACGAAAACAAGGTATTTATATATATCCACTTAAATCTATCAATATACGCTACTAGATAGAAATAGTATTTTTATAAACTAAAAATAATAATTGAAAATTCTGGACTATTTCTTAAAAATATTTAATAGTAGTATTTAATTATAATATTTATAGTAAAATACACTTCTCATAAATATACCAACTAATTGGCTTATTAGGCCAACTTGTCAATTAAATAGAAACCAAATAAACATAAAACTAATATATTTAAATTTTAAATTAGTTCTAAATAATTTAAGAATAATAGAAATTGATGTAAAAATTATACAAGGATTATATACTATATATTGGGACAACTAGTCAACAACCATAAATAACACTTAACCAAATATACCATCAATGCTACTATATATGACACCATGTTATTTTTGAAAAATAATATTCAAATACCCAAAATATATAATTTTATTTCTGAAAAAATAAACATTAATTTCTGAGTATAATATATATATATATATTTGAGAAACAGGAATTTTATTGATGTATCAGGCGCAAAATGCCGAAGCCTATACAAGTAAGCGTGCCCAGCACGACTGACAAGAGAACAACAAAAAGCGGACGGGCACGCCTTGGCGCATACGTAAGGCTACAACAACGCCTGCCAAAACTCGATCGGGGAGTGGGAGCAGCGGTTCTTGATTTTAAGGACCTGGCGCCGCGTTTCTCTGATCAGTTGATCCGCGTCGTATTGACGCCCTTCATATCTGAATTTGTTACGGTTTTTCCAGAGAACCCATATACCGGCGGCTGTAGCGATCTGATGGCAGTGGGAGTCTCTCCAGTTTGCCAAGAGATCGTTGAAGCACCCGACGTGATGCCGTTTCCTATATAGGTGGGCGAGAGTGTGCCACAGCTTATCGACGAGGTCCCCAGAGAACATGATATATATGAGCGGCCGATTCAGGTTTGTGGGAGGTGCAGCAGTGATATCTGGATGCTAGGCTGAAGCCTAAGCCGGTCAGTGAGTCATCAGTCGGCAGCTTCTTGCGTTGGGTTCTCCAAATGAGGAAGGACCACTTGAGGGGAATACAAGTGTGCCAGTATGGGGTAGTTAACACGGACGACAATCCTTCGACCCTAATCTCGCGCTTGGCGGACGCCATCGAGAAGACACCTGTAGCTGTTGGGGTCCAACGTACGGTGTTAGGTAGGTCAGAAAGCTGAGCGTTCACGTTGGCGATTTCCAGGGCTGCCTCCGGCCCGAGCTACTCTCTGATCCGATCCCACCTCCAACATGAGGCGCAGCACCAAAGATCCCGAATCAAGCATTCCGGGGGGGCGTTAGGGGAAAAATGGAAGACCGAGTGTCACCAATATATATAAATATATATATATATATATATATTATATATATATATATATATATATATATATAGATGGTCCTCCCCTTCCCCCCCCACAGGCCTCCATGCGACCCCTTCTTCCCCTCCCGCAGGCCTTCCCGCGTCCGCCCGAGCGCAACCCCTTCTTCCCCTCCCGCCGGCCTCCCGGTCCGGCCTTGCGGGGTCGAGCTCGGACAGCTCGTCATCGTCGGCGACGGTGGTCGAGCTCCTCTCCCTCCTCCCCCCGACACCCATATCTCCCCCACCCTCTTCCTCGTTCTCCGGCAGCCGCCGATCATCCTGCTCGGGTCGGCGAGCCCCCGTCAGTTGGTCCGCCTATCTCCGGCAGTTCGGCTCCGGTCTGGACGTCGGAGCAGCTGGCCATCGTTGGCCTCGCTCCGACGGGTATCGCCCGTAAACTCCGTTGGCCCCCCGACTCCCCCTCGGCCACCCCGGCCGCCCTGGGCACCGCCCCCCCTCTCCGATGGCCCCAGTCGGTGGCAGCGACCTGTTGGCTCCGAGACCCGTGCTTTTCCGTCCTTTTTTCTCTGTGTCCTGCCCGGTTTCAATTTTGAATTTGAATTCGAAATCGGTTCCTCTTCCCCCCCTATCGGGATCCGCAGGGAGGCTGTCATGCGCCTATGTCCAAGCTGACGGGACATGCGCCCACTTCGTGCAGTCAGGTGATGCGCCTACCATCCCTGGCCTTCGGTCCTCCGTCGGGCAGGTTTATGCGCCCATCACCTCTAAGCCCGCTCACTTATGCGCCAGTTCCCTCAGTGCCCACCCCGGCCCCACAGCGGAGTCTTGCTATGCGTCCACTAATCTGGGCTGCGGCAACTCTGCGCCCGTTCTACGGATAACGAGCTATGCGCCTAACGCACGGTCGGCCCTATATGCCCCCCCTCAAGTCCCCTCGGGACAGAGGCGCATGCGACGGCCGATAGATCCTATGCGCCTCCCTCTTTGGGTGCATACGCCAGCTTCCTGAGCCCCTCCACCTCTACTGCGGAGGGCTCCGTTGCGCCGTACGGTTTGTCAGGAGCATCCTCCCCTCCGCCTCAGCCCCTCACCCTCCACATCTTTCTACAGTGCCTCCCCCGACTCATGCAGATAGACCTGCCAAGTCGGTTTCATTTGCGGATGCATTAAGGCCTGATCGTTTAGCACGCTTGGACCCCCTTCTGTAGGAAGTCGAGCTCAGCGATGTCGAGTTCCAGGCGTCGTCTGCAAGTCAGGTCATTCAGATCCCCTTCTCCCCAGAAGAAATCTCATCCATCGCCAGCAGATTCGCGAAGACCTTAGTCTTGAAGTTCCAAACGGGTTGCCCGAAGCTCACCATTGTTCAAGAGGTCATCGCCGGATGGGGGATCATTTCAGCTTACCAGGTGGCTCCGCTGGACCCAAAACATTGTTACCTACACCTCTCCTCCGCAGAAGACTACTCTATTGTTTGGGCGAAAGGCACCACAACCGTCGGATCCTATAGAGTGAAAATCGTCAAATGGTCTCCCAATTTTGACCCAAAGGTCGACTCGACAATAATATCGGCATGGATCACCCTCCCCAACCTGCCTTTAGTCTGCTTCGCCCCAGCGGCACTCAAAAGGATAGCCAGTTCCTTCGGATCCCTAGTGACCATTGCCGAAGAAACTAGAAACCTCTCCAAAGGAAACTTCGCTAAGATATGTGTGGAACTGGATCTGTCGTCCGACCCTCCCGATCACATCGAGCTCCAACTCGGGGGCAGATCGCACATCCAGGCGCTAGAGTATGACAACAATATTATTTTCTGCAAGCACTGCCAGTTAAGAGGACACCTCACCAGGAAATGCTATAAAGCCCACCCCGAACCGAGGAAGCCAGAAGCACACAAGACACCTTCCTTAAAGAAAGCACAAGTCCTACCGTCAGCACCCACCACAGTGCTTCCCAACTCCAACAACCAATTCACAGAAAGCGAGGCTTCTTTCAGTCCTAGCATTCTTTTCCACAACACTCAAGATATTGTGCCCTTCCACCCCCAATCCTCTCAGGAATTTGTTTCATCCTCTCCCGAGGACATTCACCTCCACAACTCTTCGGCATTCTCGCCCTTGCAGAAGACACTCCCTCGGAGGACAGTGAACATAGCTCAGAAAAGCACTCGACTGACGAAGGATCAGCGAGGTGGGCTTGCACGAAGCCCGAGACACTCCTCCCAGCTTCCAAAGAGATAGAAATCTCTTCCTCCACAGAGGACATCCTCACCATACTGGGTACAGATTCTGCTAACAGGCTTCAACTAGCTTTGGAAGCATGATTTTTGGACCCCACAAACCCCCTCTACGCCCTGAAAGAGACCGAGAAAGAGGCCCCCACCATGGAGAAAAACGCCGAGCAAACACCACATGAACAGAGCATGGTCACGACAGACCCCTCGACAGCAACCACGAAAGGCTACAAAAAACCAAACAACAAAAAGAAAAAAAGGCCAAAAAGCCCACAACCATGACCATAAGATCAGCCGCAAAGCTACACAACCCCCCACCCCCATCCCCCTCAATGCTTAACATCCTTTCGTGGAATGTTCGTTGGATTGCTAACAAACCCACCATCAACAGACTCATCAGCCTCAAGAAAATCTACCGTATTGACATCTTAGTCATCATTGAACCCAAAATCCCTAAAAAACTCAAAGCTCTCAAACTCACGCTCGACTTCCCGGCAGCGGTGGTCGGGTGCAACGACATATGGATTTTATTCGGTCTCGGCATCAATTTTGGCCCCATCCAAGACTCCAGGCAAGCGCTCTCTTACTGGGTTGATCACCCCACAGTCTAGGGTCGATCCCTTATATCCGCTGTGTACGGCAGTTGTGACCTTCACGAGCGAAAGACGCTTTGGGACATTCTGGTGGACACTCACCATCTTCATAGCAACCTTCCGTGGCTATGTGTCGGAGACTTTAACACTATTTCTTGTAGAGAGGAGAAGTCTGGTGGATGCCCCCCTCAGCAAACGGCTATGAACGACTTCAACACATTCATTTTCAACGTCCACATGACTCCCCTGCCTTTTTCAGGAAACGAGTTCACTTGGTGCAACATGCAGAAAGGTGGTAGACGCCAATATTTCCGCCTGGATAGAGCTCTGGTCAACAATCGCTCGTCTGACACGGGCCTCATCTCCAACCTATCCTACCTCAACTCCACAGAATCGGATCACTCTCCCCTTCTCATATAGATCAACAGTAAACCAAATCCATTCAAGAAAGCGTTCCGGTTCCAGGACTTCTGGAGCTTCCATCTGCAATTCAGGAACATCGTTGCAACTACTTGGGGTGCATCCACAGATCCTGACCCCTTATTTCGTATCATAGCCAAGCTCAAAGCTACGAAGAGAGCGCTGGCGACTTGGTGCAAGAACGTTTTCGGAAACATTTTCCAGGAAATCAAGAAGGCAGAGGATAACGTGATCCGGGCGGTGGTTCTGTTCGCCTATAACAGATCGCAGGAGCACCGAGCCACGCTTAACCTGACCAGGGCCATTCTCAAATTTCGGCTGAAGGTTGAGACAGAATTCTAGAAGCAGAAAGCTAGGCTGGCTTAGGACACAAAGGGAGACAGAATTTTGATTTTCTTCTACTCCTGCGTTAGAGGTCGGAGACAACAAGTTCATCTGCATCAAATTTCAAACGACAACGACCTACTCCTGAAAGATCAAAGGAGCATTCAGGAGGCCGCCGCCAACTACTACCCCAGATTATTCACCAAAGACCCCATCTTCAAAGATAACGATCTCCTGTCCATGATCCCGAACATGATCAGCAACAGAGAGAACGAGCAGCTTCAGGTCCCCCCAACCACGGAAGAAGACAAGGCGGCGGTGTGGGCTCTAGATGAGCACAGCGCTCCCGAACCCGACGGCTTCTCCGGGGTATTCTTTCGCACCTGCTGGTGTAGAAGCATGGAAAAGAATAATAAATTCTTATGCGGCCCAGAAACTCCATGCGGCTCAGAACTGGGGGGGTCTCATGCGGCTCAAAAATCCCTCAGAGCTACATGCGGCTCAGAAAGCTTTATGCGGCTCAGAAGGAGCCACGTGGCCTTATGCGGTTCGAAATAGGCTTATACAGCTGGCCATAATTACTCTGTGCAGCTGGCCATTAAATGCTCTGACATAAAGTGACAGCAATGATGGCTCTGACATAAAGAAGAGACACGACATGCTCATAAAAGATGAGAAAATCTTTGTGATAGCTGGCACAGTTCACGAATTCCAAGAAAGTTCTTTATGCGGATCGCCTGAGTGACCTTCATGCAGCTCAGTTATGAGGCCACCCTCATGCGGCTCGGTTGTGAGGCCACCCTCATGCGGCTCGGTTGTGAGGCCCCCCTCATGCGGCTCGAATGTGAGGCCCCCCTCATGCGGCTCGGTTATGAGGCCACCCTCATGCGGCTCGGATGTGAGGCCACCCTCATGCGGCTCGGATGTGAGGCCACCCTCATGCGGCTCGGTCATAAGACTACTCTCATGCGGCTCAATAATTGGGACAGTCATTCATGCGACTCAGACAGGGGGACAGTCCTTCATGCGGCTCAGACAGGAGGACAGTCCTTCATGCGGCTCACAACCTGGCGGCAGTTGGGACACGTGGCAGAAGTTGACTAAGTCTTAACAACTCAGATTTATTGCAACCAACAGGTCATAGCAGTTCAGATTTATTTTAACCAACATAACAGTCCAAATTTATTGCAACAAACAGATCAAGGTTAATCTTAACCAATCCCCAACTTTCCACTTCTCTAGGCGTAGTTACAAGGATGCGGCCAAGTGGCTGTGCACCCCCCTCATCACAAAATCCTATAAATAGCATGGGATTATTCCTTTTGCACGGACATAGAGACATATAGAGCAACACAGAGACACACAGAGAGAGAGCATTTCTTTGCCGGAGTCGAGGTTGCGTTCGATCGTCCAAGGAGTAAGGAAGAGTTAATAGCACTTTCCCGAGCCTCTACCGTCACTCTCCAGAATCCAAATTAAATAATTGTACTTAGATTGCTTTTCCTAGGTTTTGTTCCTTGGCTCTCTTTGTACGAACGAGTTTGTAATTGTGAATTAAAGTTCAGTCCTCCCATAAAACTGTTCTGTTCTTTGATAATCAATGGCAAACAGCTGGTACATCATCGCCAACGATTTCCTAGAAGCGGCTATTGCCTTCTATCAGGGAGCGAGATACCCCAAATCCATATCCTGCGCTAACCTTATTCTTATCCCAAAAAAAGACAACCCGGAAACCTTCAAGGATTTTTGCCCCATCAGCCTCTGCACCTTCACCAACAAAATTATTTCCAAGATCATTGCGACTCGCATGTCCACGCTCCTACCCATGATTATCTCAGAAGAATAAAGTGGCTTCGTCCAAGGGCGTAACATCACCGACAACATCCTTCTAGCCCAATAGATGATCACGTGCTTGAAGTTCCCTTCCAGGGAAGGAAATGTGGCCATCAAGCTGGATATGGAGAAAACATACGATCGTATGGACTGGCAATTCATGATATGGGTGCTCAAGGCCTTCGGTTTCTCTGAATCGTGGATAGATGTCATCTTCAGATCCATCAGCAATTCCTGGTTCTCCACCATCATAAACGGTCAAGCGGCATGATTCTTCAAATCGAGCCGAGGGGTCAGACAGGGAGATCCTCTTTCTGCTACCATCTTCATCATTGCGGCCGAAGCTCTCAGCAAAAATCTGAACAACCTGGCCAATACCCCTAGATTCTATCATTTCTGTACCACCACCGGTTGTCCCTTGATCACGCATCTAGCCTATGCAGACGACATTCTCATCTTCTCGGCAGGAGACATCGGATCGGTAGAGGCGGTCCATAGAACGCTTGAGAGATACACCAGATGCTCTGGGCAACGTGTGAACCCCAACAAAGCGTCATCTACACCCACCACAAAGCCAACAGAAACCACTCTGCAACTCTCACCAATCTGACCTCCTTTGCCATAGCCTACCCACCATTCACCTACCTCGAATGCCCGTTGGTTTACGGGAAGTCTAATTCGGGCATCTTTGAAGGACTTGTCAGGAAAGTCAGAAAAAATCGAAGGATGGCACAACGCAACCCTTTCCCCGGGGGGCAAGATGATTCTGATCAAGCATATTCTTTCTTCCATCCCTATATACACCCTAGCATTTTGCTTCCCTTCGAAGAAGGTATTATCATCGCTAGAGTCTCTCCTTTCCAACTTCTTTTGGGGTCACAGTGACAGCAAAGACAAACACCACTGGGCCAGCTGGGACACCATGGCCAAACCCACCAGCAAAGGCGGTCTGGGTTTCAGCAGATTAGTGCACATTGTGGCTGCTTGCTCCATAAAGTTATGGTGAAAGGTTCGCACGGAGAAATCGATTAGGGCCCGCTTCATAAAAGCTAGATACTTTTAACACTCAAACCCAACGACAGTGACCGCGAACAGTAGAGCATCAGCAAATTGGAGCCACATTGTACTCGGTCGTAGCATCACGGAACCTTTGATGATAAGAGACGTCTCCGGTGCTCTGCGGTGGTCCCCGACCGCAGGTGGAGAGTTCACACTTACTTCGGCCAGAATTACGGCTAGAGGTGTCGGAGTGCCTTCCCCTTTTACCGCTCCTTACTGGCAGTCATGTATCCCAAACAAATGGTCGATTCTTACTTGGAGAGCGCAGCGCAGAAAACTACCCACCGATGACTCCCTTACTTCCTTCGGATACAGCCCTGTGTCGAGATGCCACTGTTGTTCCTCTCTGAAGACGGAATTCGCAGAACACGTTCTTCTTTCAGAAGATCTAGCCTATCAGCTGTGGACCAACCTCTCTAGAAGATGTCACCCGAACCAACAGGCAGGGGCTTCAACGATCTCCTCGCCACGTAAAGTATTTTCCACGGGCACCAGATCGTCGCAGCCGCCAGCATTTGGGTATTATGGAAGAATAGGAACAAGTATAGATATGAAGGTCGCCAATTCAGTTCCTCTCAGCTTTTACGAGAGGTTCTCAGACATTAACAAAGTCAGCATTCGTTGCTCTCACTCCTTGAGCAGTTTTTAGAAAATGTTGTATTAACCAGGGCCGGCCCTGGGGTAAGCCTGACAAGACTTCGGTCTTGGGTAACCCCCCTCCATAGGGCAACCCCCTAGGCCATTTAGTTTTCTTACGACCGGTCCAACAAAAATCTAAATTAAACGTTTATCTTTCAACAAGGGTAAAGGGCAACAAAAATTAGCTCCGGCTAAGGCAACCCAAACAGCTGGGCCGGCCCTGGTATTAACCTTCTTCTCGGCTCAGTCGGTCGCTTCCGCCGCTGGCCGGTTCTTTTGTTCTTTTTTCTGCTAGCACGAGTTGCGCTCTTTTGTATAGGCTTCGGCATTTTGCGCCTGATACATCAATAAAGTTTGTTTCGAATATATATATATATATATATATATATATATATATATATATATATATATATATTATTTATATATATAGGGTGCTGCTATTAGCACTCCTAAAATGTCATTCGGCACTCCTTTCTAATTTTTTAACATTCAAATTCTAAATTTACCCCTGCATTAAATGTAGCATTAATCTGTGCATGCATGGAGGGAGGAGTGTAGGATTATATTTTAAGAGTGCCAATAATGTTAATGCAGGGGTAGATTTGGAATTTGAATGTTAAAAAATTTAGAAAGGAGTGCTGAATGACATTTTAGGAGTGCTAATAGCAGCACCATATATATATATATATATATATATATATATATATATATATATATATATATATATATATATATATAAAATATATATATATATATATATATATATATATATATACACACACACACACAGAGTAGCGTAGCGAGGATTTAGATATAGTGGGGTCATAATCGACTAATAAATTTATTATCCAAAACAACTAAAAAAATACAAAGAAAAATAATGGCATAAAATAGTCGTAAAAATTTCGATCGCAAAGATATATTAAAATAGTTGCATTACATCATAAGCGACAATAATTGTTTACAATAATCTCCAACGAGACTTCATATTTTGAAAATTTTGTTCAACTTTTACGAAAATGTCTTGCTCAATGTATGTCACAAAAAAATCATTCATATTATCTCTCATTCGGTTACGAAGTGTATTCTTGATAACCTTCATCACCGAAAATAATCTTTTAACAGTTGCAATTGTAAGGGACAAGACTAGAGCCAACTTTTTTCGAGCCACCTACGGGAGGGAGAAAAAGAGGGAAGAGGGAGAGCTATTGTGCTTTGCTTGCTCACTGGTTCACCACTTTATTTGCTCGCTTTGTTTGCTCACATGAATCCACTCGCCGAAACATAGTAGTGATGAGTGAGCTAACTCATTTTGTTTGCTCACATGACCCTTCTCAAAAGTCACTTTGTTGAAAATTTGAAGGCAAACTCTTTGTTTGCTCACTTTGTTTGCTTATTTGCTGCTGCTTTATTTCTCACAACAAATTCCTATCAATTTTTAAAGGGGGGGTCATGTGACGCCCCTCGCCCTCTTCTCCCTCCGCCAGTGTATATATATATTTTTTTATATATATCGAAAAATAAGTTTAAAAAAAAACTAGTTCATCAATTAACACAACTATGCCATGTGGGGTTCCAATTGGAAAGTGAATCAACATAAAAATATAGAAAATATATATTCTGGAAATAATCAGAATTCAGAGAAGATATAATTTTCCATCTAATTAATTCAGATTTACATTATATTAAACTCCTACAAATATTTGGGATCAAATAGATGGTTTACGGTGGATATTTCGGTGTCTGAAAAACTTGTAGGATGATAACGAGGCCATAAATGTATGGAACTTTTGCAAGTATGAACAAATAATGGTACTAGATGATAAATAGAGATGTTAGAAACATTACCAATAATTTGTTCGAGATTAATCGGGTTCAGAAGTCGTTAGAAAGATCCTCGTACTGAAATTGGTCAAATTTGGACCAATTGACGTACAACGGATGCCACAGCCAAACCAAGTAGAACCCGTGTGAGTTAGCAATTGGATATCAAAGTAGACACATAGCGCTACTAATTAGTTTTGGTTTCAAGTCTAAAAGATGAGAAAAAGTAGATGAAACCCATGTTAGAAGATGACAAACCTGGGTTCGAAATTTTTTTTATTACAGCTAGAAATAATCATCAAGTTCGGCCTCCAAACGACCAAATAAGTGGACGAGACTCCTCTGGGGATTGATAGAGTTGAAGATGGGTCTCTTAGGGTCGTCATGGAGGTAGTGGAGTGCACGAAAGTCGAGGAAAAGAGGGTACAATGGGTTCGGACAAGTGCTTGTTGCCGTCACCCAAAAGCTGAAAGGTGGTCAAGTTTTTGAGATTTGGGAGAGAAGGTGCGGCCAATATATGTTTCTATATATAAGGTTTGGTCCTCCTATAAGTTAGGGTTTGTTTGGCTATGGTTTGGCTTGATTTGGTGGAGAGTTGGTCAACCAATCAAGTATATGGTAATGGGTATCAATGAGTTTCCATATTTGGATGGGTTGATTGATGGAGTCAAAGATTCAAGGATTTGTTGCATGTGACTGCTATTAAATGCCCAAAAATAATTAAATATGACTCTAATTGATTTTGGTAATCCTAGGTAGGCTCTACTAAGTTGGTTATGGTCCAAACAATTATTCAAATTGAATTGAACACCGAAAAGACCATAAATGGGTCTCATGTACCATTTAAAAATAAGTAGCACATGAAAATTCAATTGATTAGGACACCATTGGCATGTGTGTAGTAGGCTCAAAGTAGGTCATATCATATATTGGGTCGAATGGGTTGGATCGATGTCGAGTCCCAAAATTAAATTAAAATATGCGACAAGTTTTACGGTAGATGTGAGATTGGCCTAAATTGACTCGAAAGTTGTACAATAAAAATAGAGCACAAGGAAACATGTTTTAGTGGCACTTGATATATCAAAATGAAGATAAACTTGTCTAGATCAAAGCATACGAAGGACGTTTCTAGGAATTGGCATTTTTTGTGCTCCAAAAATCAAAGCAACGAAAAACAGTATTTAATGATAAAAAATAAGTAGAAAAATACCTATTAATAACTATATTAAATAAAATAATAAAAATAAATAAAAAAATAACTCTAAAATCTAGGAGGCTTACAATATAGTTCCATCAAAATAATGAACATGGCCAGATGATATCCAGGCCGCGATGAGTAGCCCTCACGATGAAGAATAGGTCGATCGTGCTCAAGACGTCCTCGTATTTTTCTAAAATCTAGTCGGACATGGCATCCCACCCGGGGCTGTAATGGACCCAACCGACCATCCGATGTTGCCCGAGTGGGTATGACCCCTTGGCTGCCAACCGATTCAGAAATGTGTTAGCAGTAAATGGCGAACAGTTGAAGACAACTCGTTCGAGGGGACACCGGGCATCAGACCCACGAGCGGGCGAGAAGGCAGTCCCTATAATTTACAAATGTCTTCTTTGTTTTGGAAGAAAAGCGGATAAAACCAATCCTGGTTCCCGTTTCTTCTACGGTTAGCTTGATTCCTTCCCTCTTCGGACCCGACACCAATTTGAAAGCAAAAAGCGACAAATGGCGCTCCATAGAGGACATGTACATACACAACCCTCCGGAAGAAAAATACTAATCCTTTCGGATTCTAGTCACTTCCACAGCCGAAAAGAAGAGGGCATCACCAAATAAGAAAACCGGCTTCAGAAACCTTTTACCCCTAGCCGAGTGAAGCTTCCATGCATTCAATTGTCCCAACAAAAAGGATGAGTCCTGACCGACTATCATTATCTGACAGGTTTCAGATTGGCCCTCATTGATCTGAATTCGGACTGCGGTAATCAAGTCATTAAAATGGGCATCTGGCGACATCTGAGAAGGGTTTAGGAGGAGTTCGCCCGATGACGCTTACGGAAGGACCACTACAACTCCAGGGGCATGTTAACACAATGCACCTGATCAAGGGTTTGACAGAAAGAAACCCTGTAAAGCACGAGGAAACCTCACCTTCGATCGGATGTTGAACATCAAAGTGAAATCTTGGTGTCCCTTCCTTGACCTCGATGTTAGGCCCTTACCCTTCTTGGCTTTCTTGGCGGTAGTAGCAGACGGGGAAGCCATACGGGCCATGATATATAGGGTTTCTGGATGGATGTGGTAAAGAAAAAAATTTTGAGAAAAGATTTCTTCCCTTTCCACTAAGTCCTATTTATAGGCGAGCTGCCAGCCTGACAATATTTCAAAGTGCTTCCCAACTAACGACGTCAACAGAGGCCCGATGACTTCACAGAGCTCCAAACGGATGAAGCCGATCCGGCCCAAGGACTCCATAAGTCCATGCTTATGTTCAAAGTATTCCAAATATATTCAATTTTGAAAACTTTGAAGGGGGGTCTTGTAGAAGCATAAAAAATGCACAAAGCCTGCTAAGCCCAAAACATCAGGCCCCAGTGCAGAGGCCAAAAGCCCCGCCACGGCTCCCCAGACAAATGACAAGTCCACCAGCACTCGGAGTCCAAGAACATTGGATCCTCTATGAGTGCATCGTTAAACAAGACTTTTGGAGACTTTGGTGGCAACCGAGGAGGGAACCCTTCCCCAGAAACATGTCTTCAGTAAACTTTGAAGATAAAAAGTCATCCCATGCGGCTACCTCTCCAGAAGACCTGATGCGGCTCCCCTTCCAAATGCTCTCATGCAGATAAGGCATCATATGGCCCGTATATCTCGGAAGATTTCTCATCAGAATGTCCATATTACATGCATTACTAGGCAGATGGTTCGTGCCCCTGGTCGAGCCACCCCAATCCGACCATCAACGGCTGAAAGGATGAAATCTTCTATTTGTGGCGTGCAAGTCATAACCGTCCTATTCAAACGAGAGATTCCTTTCAAATCATGGATTGTGTCACGTGTCAATGCAATCGGGCCACCTGATTTGAATCTCACGTTTATGGTGTGTGCGTTATGACCACCCCATTCAAACGACAGATTATCCTAAGTTACTATATGTGATGTGTATCATTCCTGATCAAGCCATGCAACAATCAGCCATTACTCATGATTGTTACAACTCAGGATCATACAATCCACTTCAGAGATCTCTGCAGCAAATTGACGTCCAATCAGTGTCACGTGCCAACATGATCGGGCTGAGCAGTTAATGTACTGTATCATACGGTTATGACAACCCAAATTGCGTCTATCCTGCAGAAGATCTCTCCTCATCAATGCCGCCTGCATAGTCTATCTTTGACGATGACTATAAAAGGAGCTACATGCCTTCTAAGACAAACGGAGACAGAGAGAGAAGGAACCCAGAGAGAATACCACAAACATACACAGGAGATATTCCACACAGAGAGCATATCGAAAGAAGCCAAAGCATATCGATCGTCAACAGAACAAAGGGGTCACTGCATTACTACGACCTCCATCGTCACACTTCTACAGATCTTATATTTGTACTAAGAGACCCCTGTTGTCAGCGTCCTCTATTGTACTTTTTGTTGTAACCGAATAAAAAAAGGATGTTTTCTTAAACTTCCCTTCTTCGAACATTTGTAATGGCAACAGTGAGTACAAATATACAACCATCACATGATGGAAACTAGAGGATATTCTAATAGATCATTTTTCATGTGTGCTGAAATGGGTTTTTTCCATTGGTTATGACCGAAAAGAAAAGTAAAACAAGGGGGCTTTTCAAGACACAGAGAAATTTAAGTTGGTTTCTTCTTCAAGTTTTTCAGTTTCTAATTATCTTCCGAATTTTTTTATATCTATGAAGATAATCTTTGTAAATTTGGTTATCTTATTTAGGGCTTTTCATTTTGATAAGTTGTTTCTAATTCTTTTTTTTTTTTCCTTAGATGGATTCTAATGCACTCATTATGACTTTTTCAAAGCATGTAATCCAAAAACTTATTCTTGTTGAGAATGATGCTCAAGATGTGGAATGATAGCATCACTTTGTAGGTGTTTAGTCCAACATTGAATAGTTTGTTATTAACACTGGCCATTGCAGCTCTCCCCCAAAGCTGGACTATGCATGTATATCATCATCATGATTGTCCACTGCCCAGCTAGGTACATAAGGCAATCAACACCATTGAAGCTAACGGTTATGTAGGATACATTGGCGGTCTGATTTAGGATCAAGGAAAATGAAGTGAAAATTGGCTTGTTTATTAACTTGTTCCTCAAGTAACATTCCACCTGTTCTCTCGTGAAAGACCTATTGTTAGCAAAAATAATTACAATTTAGTTATCACAGTGCATTTGAAGTGCTTAGCTCATCTAACACTGAGGTCGCCATCAGTGTGACCAACAACTATGTTTGCCATTTCATCTCATAAAGAGGGTGTTTGGCTGGATGAAAGTGGCAATAAAAGTGGAAATTATTGGTAAATCATTTCACTTTGAGTTTTTGAGTTCGGATGTTTGGTAACAACAGTTGAAATTGTTTTTTTTTTTATTTGAATGTTTTCTTATCTAACCGGTGGTAGTTTCATGTTGTGACACTCACTTCACTTTTTTTTTTTGATGTGGCCGGCGAAGTTTCATGTCGTGAAACTCGGTCGAGTTCACAGTTTTATGGTGAACTCTTTCGAGTTTGGACATTTGTTTGCAAAAGTGGGAAAGTAATTTTTTTTATTTGTCCCATTGTAATTTCACGTTAGTTGATAAATATTACTTCTCACCTTCGCAAAAAAATGGAGGAAGGGATTTCGGGTGTTTGGTTGCATGAAAGTGAACTTTTTCAACTAAAACAATATATACCAAAATATTGGAGTAAATTAAAATTTGGAAAAATATTACAATATTTGTCAATAAAATTTGTCTTGAATACAATTTTTGTTCACTTAGGAATTTTTATTTTTAATTCTAGAAATCTACATTCAGTATGTCATTAGAATAAATAGTAATTATTTAATAAAAATTATATTATAATATTTTGGTCTAAATGACAGTTATTTGTGTGTAAGCAGTATCCACTTTCAACAACCATCTACTTTCAACAACTGAACCCGCTTTTTCCACTTTCAACAATCATCCGAACAAGCAAACTTATTTTTTTTTTCTTCCACTTTCAACAACCAAACATGTAACTACCACTTTTCTAAAATGAGGATAATTTTGAACTTTTGTAAAATTGATCATGTTAGTTATTAAATAATGGATTTAAATCATGTTAGTGATAAATTGGTATTTTTGATTATTTTAATATTATTTAATTTGATATTTTGTGATTTTCTCATTTGTTAGTAAAACCTTAGAACTACTTTGCCTAGAGACTAACCCTGATCATGGAGACCTAGCTAATGTATTTAGATTAGTAATTAGACTCTAATCTAGTTAGGAATCACTTAGAATGTAATTAAAGGATAGAATCAATGTGCTAGTTTGGGTCTTTAGCAAAGGGGCTAGATTTTACAACTCAGAAAGGCCTTTGGGCTATTGCAACCTAACCAAACCCTAACCCAAGACCCATGGCCGGCCACCTAGGGTTTCTTCCCCCTATATAGATCATCACTAGCCCCCTTCCTTCCGTCTTTCATTGAAATCCTAACCCTAATTTGTGTTCTTCCCCAAATTTGCCTCATTCCTCAAATCAACTCCAAATTCATCCAAACCAATTGCAAACTCTTCCTCGAAGCGAGGAGGCCTCTATTGGCTAGCTAGGAGAGATTTGGAGCAATTTGGCTATTGGAGCTTGGTGTAAGATCTATTCTAGGAATTTTCATTGGGATTCTAACTCCCAATTGGTAAGAGCTCTCTAAACCGTTTAATCTCAGATTTCTTTATGTAGATGCATCCATTTAGGGTCCCCCTAGCTCTAGGAATGATTTGAGTCTAGTTTGAGTCCATTTATGGTGCGTATCGAAATGGTATCGGATAGGTATCTCAAGTGTTCGACGAAATGTCCTATAGGAAGTTTTGATCACCAATTTATGATGCAATTACATTTTTGTGAAGCTAATATACTGTAGATTATTTGTGAATTTGACTGAGGTGAAATTGATGTGGTTTAATATGTTTTTATGGACATGGGAACACACGGCCATGAATCTGCCTGCGCGCAGTGGCTCCCCTGCTGCTAGGGTGCCTGTCCTCGCTCGACACACCACATTTTCTCAACCTAGACACTGATTTGGGTAGGGGTTGTTTGCCATTAAATATCAAGAACAAGAATTACAGAGTAATTGAACTTGATTGCAAACTCGCTTGTACAAGAGAAAGCCTAAAAAAAAAATCCTAGGAAACAATCTAAGTACAATTGTTTAATTTTGATTCTGGGAGGTGACGATAAAGGCTCGGGAAAGTGTAGCAACTCTGCCTTACTCCTTCGACTATCTGACGCAATCCTTGCACTTGAAGAAATTGCCCTTCATAGGTTGCCAAACCTTTTGCATGGGTGTGGTACCCTGCTATTTATAGTAAGATATATCTTGAGCCGCATAGATGGCCACGTGTCCACATGGCTACAATAGCACACAAAGACCCGCTCTTTGACCGCCAGCTGGTAACTTGTTGAGATTTTGTTACAGCAAATCTGGGTGGTTGAGACTTGGTCAGCCTGCCACGTGTCCTATCGCAGGATATGATCAGTCTGCTTGAGTCATTTTGAGCCGCATAGGTCTTTTAGTGTTCGGCCATGCTGGGCCGCATAAGACTCATGCGGCTTAAGTCGCAGTCTCCCTTAGTCCGCATGTAGCTTGGGGAATTTTTGAGCCGCATAGATTCTATATTCTGGGCCACATAAAGCTCATACGGCTTAGGTTGCAGTCATCCTTGGCCGCATGAAGCGCGCATGGATTAAGCCGCATAGGGTTCATGCGGCTCGGGTCGCAGTCCTTCTAGCCGTATGACTATGTCCAGTCTGGTGACATAACATTTTGTCTGATCACGTCTTATCTTCTTTTTGTTAGAGTGTCAGCTGTCAGTTTTGACAGAGTTTGTCAGCTTTGTCAGAAGGGTTGATCAGCTTAGCCGCATAAGTAATTATTCTTTCTACGGCTCAAATCAGTCTGGTTGAGAGATAGTAAAGATGGGCCGCAGGGGGCATGCTGTGTCTGTTATACGACCCTTCTTTATGTGGACCTATTTGTCCCAAAGTACTCATGCAGTCAGTTGTGATCCGCATGAACCCCTTATTTTCCATGCTTCTACAAGACCCCCTTCAAAGTTTTCAAATTGCAAATTTGAAATACTTTGAATAAGAAGCATGGAGATATGTCAAGCCGCAGGGAGTCTTCGAGTCAGAAGGGACATTGAGCCGCAGGAAAATTTTGTGCCGTACGGAGATCTTGTGCCGCAGGAAGATCCTATCCATACTGCCAGCTGTCACTGCTGCATTTAATGTCTTGATTTAGTTTTGGATTTGGTGCTGTTTTCGAGATAAAGTTGACGGTTACTAAGGATAAAATCCCCAAACGTCATTATTATCTTTAATGGACTCGAGAATCGAAACGACGCTCTTTCGAAAACCCTATAAATATAGGTTGTTCAGAGAGGGATTTTTTTTCTTTCACCTTCTTCTCCTTCGTCTTTTGTCATTCTTTCTGTCCCAGTTAGCCATGGCTCAAAAAGCTTCCAAGTCGACTGATGCTGCAGCCAAAGGGAAGGGGCTCGTCTCTCCGTCGAGAGCTACGAACTCTCCTTCCATTTATCCCGACGTGCAACCCCCCATCAAGGGTAAGGATGGTGGGAAAATGATGACTTAATTTTGAATGGCCACATCGCATATTTTATGCACGGGCCTGTCATAGATCGCCTCTGTACTTTAGGCATGATGCATGTCCTATCTCATTGGACCGCATATGTTCTGTATAATGGGGCCGAATGGCTAAAGCATACACTTTTTTTTTCTGAATGTTAACCCCTCCTTTTTCTCTTTTCATATTTTATGGGGGTTTGGCTAGCAGATTTCTCCAGGACCGGTATCGGCAATTTTGGGCATGGCGAAGATGCAACCCTTGACACACACATCAGAGAGCTCATAACTCTTTATGCTTTGGAAGAGTTTTCCTCAAATGGTAGGAAGAACCTTTATACATCAGAGAGTCGGATGGTGGTGGGGCATCATCATAAAAGTTCTGTTTTCACGGCTCTCCAAGTAGGCAAAAGCAACACTAGGGACGTTATTTTGAAGGTATGGTCTTTTTGAGGAACGAGCCTAAGATGTCCGCAATATGGAGGAGATAAAAGCATGCTATATTTTTGCTGTTGATGTAGTCCTATGAATATAATTGATTTTGAATAAACAGAATACAATTACTCCATTCTTTTTGTGGTATCTGTGGTGCTTGTACTAGAGGGCCTAATACAGCATTTTATGTTTTGATAAAGGATATCCCGCTGGAGGACTTTTTGTGGATCTATTGCCCTTTTGTGCATCTGGAAATATGAGCAAATAGATTTGAATGATATTTTATGGACCTACTACTCTTCTGTGCACTGGAGGTGCAAGTAATAGATTAGGATAACTTCTGTGGACCTATTACCCTTTTGCGCACTAGTGGTACGGTAATAGATTTGAAACGAAACCTAACAGAAGTAATATGGACGTGATAGGTTTGCTGGTCTTAATACCATATCTTTTATCCCAGGTTGGGTACAGGTGTTAAGTCAATAGACTATCGGCATCAGAGGTAATATAGACGTGACACGCGATGATCAAGAAATTTTTGGTGGACCTATTACTCTTTTGCGCACTAGTGGTACGAGTAATCAATTTTGAGACAAAATCCAACAGAGATAATATGGACGTGATAGGTTTTGTGTTCTTAACACCATGTCTTTTATTCCGTGTTGGGTATAGGTGTTAAGTCGGGAGACTATTGGTATCAGAGGTAATATGAACGTGACACACGATAATCAGGACCAGAAAGTTTGCTCAGAGATAATGATAAGCTGGGCAGACTCCTATGTGATAAAACATTAGAGTGGGAGTTCAGAGGTATCAGCATACAAGACTCGCCACTCAGGGAGATACGATGTGAATCTACTCGGAGTAAAATAGAGTGTGAGTTCAGAGGTACTTGGTGTACATAACTCGATGGTCTGGGAGATTTGGTGGTTTGGGGAAGTAGCAGCATGTCCTCAGACATAGTATTTCTTCAGGAATTTGCCATTAATGGGCATCAAGAGCAAGTCTACGTTCTGCTTCGCGAGTCGGTATGCGTCGTTGGAGAATACGGTCTCGATGATGAATGGACCCTCCCACTTGGGCTAGAATTTACTAGCAATTTTGTGAATCGTGACCATCGGTCTGCGAACGGCTAAGACGAGATCGTCTATTTGGAATATCCTCTGCTTGACTTTCTTATTGAAGGCCCGAGAGATGCGTGCTTGATAGAGCTCGATGCTTTGCTGAGCTTACAAGCGCTTCTCGTCTAAAGCTTCCAATTCTTGTAGCCTCGGCGGTAGTTATCGTCCGACATCAACTGGTAAGTAAGGGCCACGCGAAGCGAGGGGATCTGGGTCTCCAATGGTAGAACTGCCTCGCTTTCGTACACCAGAGAGAATGGTGTATTTCCTGTAGCCGTCCTACTTGTAGTACGGTATGCCCATAAGCATTCGCCCAATTTTTTATTCCAGTCGCATTTTTTTGAAGACATGAACTTCTTGAGAAGCTTGATTATGGTCTTGTTAAAGGCTTCGGCCAGACCATTAGCTGATGGGTTGTATGCTGTTGAAGCAACATTCTGAATCCGATTCTTGTCACAGAATCGATAGAAGGCATGCCTTATGAACTGCAGACCATTGTCATGAATGATCCTCCATGGCAGTCTAAAACGTTAAATAATGTGATATTTTATGAAATTGATCATGTTTTATGTCTTTACCTCTGCCAGTGGAACAGCTTCCGCCCACTTAGAGAAGTAGTCGGTGATTGCAAGTATAAACCGGTGCCCTTTGGACGACGGCGGGGTGATTGGGCCAATGATGTCCATTCCCCATGCTTCAAATGGCCAAGAGGCCACTGTTGGGTGCAAGAAATCGGATGGCAGATGTATAAAATCTGTATAGATCTGACAAGCCTTATACTTCTTTACATGGTCGACAGCGTCTTCTACCATCGTAGGCCAATAATCGCCCATCCGACGGAGACGGTCCTGCAACTTTGGTCCAGGTTGGTGAGCCCCACAAACGCCATCGTGAGCCTCGCGTAAGGCTTCTTTGGCTTCTGCATTTGACAAACATCTTAACAGCAGCCCGTTGTAAGATCGTCGATATAACATTTTTGTTTCTGTGTCATAAAAGAATCTGAGAGAACGCCTTCTGATTGAAGTTGCTTCTTTCACATTCTTAGGCAAGATTTCGTAGATTGCAAAGTCGATGAACGGGAGTCTCCAGTCTTGTATGTCATTAGTTATCTGGGCGAAGTAACTCGTATGCAGTTGAACATTGTTTTTGGGACAGACCAACTCATGGCCTATCACGTTGACTAGATGATGAGCATAATTAAGAACCGCCAAAGAAGCGGCAAGGCCTGCTAGGGCATCGACTTTGATATTCTGGAGCCTAGGAACAAGCTCTATGAAGAACCCCTCCAAGGTCACAATGATGGCAATTGCTGTCTGATGATAGGAAATCAGGTCCACGTTATGAACCTCGTATGAGCCTCGGATCTGATTAGCAATCAGCTGTGAGTCGCCATACGCTTCCAGGTATTTGACCCCTACCTTTTTTGCGTGTCGGAGTCTGATGAACAGAGCGTTATATTTGGCTATATTGTTTGAACAAGACTTTGTGAGAGAATATGCCTGATTGACTACCAACCCAGAGGAAGAAATTAATACTACCCCGACTCCAGCGACGATATCACCTTGTGGCCCTATTCTTGAAGCACCGTCAAAGAACATTCGCCAAACGTCATCATGAGAAGTCATGTTTGAGTTAACAACTTCGTATAGGATTTTTTCATAGATTCTGGTTGTTTCTGAGCCTGGATGGGTTGCTAGAAAGTCGGCCAAGGCTTGACCTTTGACAGCCTTCTGCGGAACGAAGACCATGTCGTAAGGGGATAACAGTATCATCCATGTGGCTAGACGAGAACTGAGTGCGCCTGGCTTGGTCATGAGAATCCTGAGAGGATTAACCCGCGAGACAACATGGATGGTCTGCCCTGACATATAGTGTCATGTTTTCTGAATGGCGAACACCAAGGTAAGGCATTCCTTCTCCACGGTAGTGTACCTATGCTCCGGCCCCACCATCATTCGGTTGAGATAATAAATGTCTTGTTTATGTTTCGTATTATTGTTCTGTGCTAGCAAGGTGCCGAAGGAGTATTCCATCGCCCGTACATAGAGCAGGAAAGGCTTTCCGGCCATCGGAGCTACCAGAACCGACAGATTCGACAGGTATTCCTTAATGTCATCAAAGGCACGTTGACATTCTTTATTCCATATGAAAGAGACGCCTTTCTTCATGAGTTGTTTGAAGGGTTGACATCATCCTGATAGGTTAGATATGAACCTCCTAATGTAGGCTAATCTTCCCTGAAGGCTGTAGAGTTCACGGAGGTTCCTCGGTGGACTCATCTCCAGGATTGCCTTTGTCTTATCGGGGTCTATGTGAATTCCCCACGAAGTAATAAAAAAGCCCAAGAACTTCTCGCTGGATACACCAGGAAGGACTTGGTAGGATTTATCTTCAGATTGTACGCTCTTATAGGGTCGAACACTGTCCTCAAATAGTGTAAGTGATCATCCTTGGAGTAGCTTTTAACGGCGATACCGTCAACGTAACACTCCACCGTCTTGCGCAAATGATCTCTGAAGATGACGCTCATAGCTCGTTGATATGTAGCACCGGCATTCTTCAGGCCGAAAGGAATGACTGTATAACAATACACACCGATCGATGTTTGGAATGACGTATGCTTCTCATCGCCAGAAGATATTTTGATTTGATTGTATCCTGAAAATCCATCCATAAAGGACATGCACTCGAAGCATATGTATTATCGATCATTATGTTGGTGATGGGAAGAAGGAATTCATTATTAGGACATGCCGCATTCAGATTACGAAAGTCAATACAGATTCGGATCTTTTCGTTCTTCTTGACAACTGGTACGATATTAGATATCCAATCTAGGTGCTGCTCCTCGCAGATGAAACCGCTAGCTATAAGCTTATTTACTTCCGCTTCAATAGAGTTCATGATCTCTGGATGGAACCGACGTTGCTGTTGTTTGACTGGTTTTGCGTCCGGATGAACATTGAGCTTATGAAGTACGATCTCGGGGTTTAGCCCTGACATGTCTTCATAGCTCCAGGCAAAAACGTCGATATATTCTCTGACGAGTTGCAACAATGACTCCCGATCGCCGTCCGTCAGGCTTTTACTGACGAAGATTGGCTTTGGAGAGGATTTATCACCAATATGTCAACTTGCATGACCTCATTTTCAGTAGGAGGGTCACGTGGTTCAAAGCGCTTCTCCCATTATGCATCCAGTTGTTGGACCCATGGCTCCAATTCAAGAGGTTCGAATAGATCTTCGTCTTCCTCTTCAATGTCAGCAGCACAGTGGTCAACACCCCAGAACGGCGACCAGTGCCTGCAACTCCGTCATTCCAGTGCCTCCGTCGAGTCCTCTTCGATCTAGCAAACCAGAGCCCCATTCATGTCGTGTGTCGACCGCACGAGCAAGCTCATGCCGCCCCGGCTAACGCTACCCTACCGCCTCGTTCTCATCGTGCTGGCGTCAAACGCACCGTACAGTATACCCCGACGAGCCGAATCCCCAGATCCGGCAGCAGAGCTTCCCCAGCGATGCTGTCCGTCGAGTCAGGCCACGCTCATTGGAGATACACGGTCCTCCCTCTCCTCGCGCTTGAGTCTCTTGTGTCCAGATCTGGACCCCGAACCCGTCGCCGTCATCGATCGTGTGCCCAGCTTAACAGCGGCCAACATCTCTATGGCTGCCAGGCCGAACAGCTCCCCGAATGCCGTCCGATGCCGGAGTCGAAGCCCAATGTATCTACAACCGGCCACTAGACCCGTCGGCGAGGGACATCAGTCGAAAACGCTACCGTGGTCGCTCTGGTGCACCACCGCCCGCTATCCTCATTTTCGCCGCCTCCGCCACTCCGCGCCAGTGAGCCGTGAGGACTCTGCTGGAGCCTTTTGCCATACGCCTCCAACCACGAGGTGAGCAGCCCATCCTCCCCTCCTCTTCTCATTCTTTTCTTTAATGAATTCATAGATTGATTTAGTTTATTTATATGGGCCATTAGTTGGACTTTTTGGGCTGATATAAAGAATGGTCTTAGAGCCATACAATAAATCTGTTGGGTTAGTCCAGGAAAGGGGGTTCGTATTTCAGTGTATATAAATATTATTTACAGTATTACATATATACTATATAGTAAAATACAGTAAATTTTGGTACAGTGTTGTTATTATTATTATTATTGATGGGGGGAAATAGTTGTAAAGTATTGGGCCCTTATTTAGGAATAATGGTGCAACCCATTAACAGATTAATTTTATTTAGATTTTGATGTAATATATGGATAGAAGTTAATAGTTTTATTGAATTATTTGTCTTCATATTAAAGATTTTATGGAATATTTTAGTGACTTTTAGTATATTGAGCCCCAATAGTTACATAATAAATTGACTTCAGGCTTTTTAGGCTTGGACCCTAATATTAGAAATTCTATATAGTAAGCAAGATAATATTATTGTTATTTCTATTAGAGTCATTTATTTTATTTTTAGAAGAGCATTATACAGATATATAAAAATTTTATTAAAATTATCATGGTTATTATTATTAGTATTATCATAAAGTAGTATTTTGATATTATCGTCACTAGTTTTCTTATTGATATTATTATTATGGTTATCAAAAATATATGATTAATATTCTCTATGATATCTTAACTATGTGCTTTAGCCTAAAAATATTATTAGGATATTTTCCTTATATTTAATTATGGATTTGACCTAAGAATGATTTTACATAGTTTTTAAAATAATTATTTAAAATACCTTGACTAATAGTTGCAAATACCAAAATGTTTTTCTAAAATAGTTATATATACAAAAAAAAAGTACCTATTAAACGAACTTCTCTCTGATTTTCATCTTGATCGTGATAATCGTACGATCGTGATTCCCTAGGCTAAACAGACTATACTGGACCCAACGGGATTGTCGGTTTCACCAGCTAAGGACCTCAGAGAAGTGCACTTTCTGATTGCTTTTCGATTCATAGTAGTCTTTACGTTTCATGTTTATACATATGTCTTGCTTCTTGTTGATACGATCGTCATACGGAGATTAGTATCATGGATTTGTTGTACCTCTTGACTGTCATTTACATGATTACAATGCTTGCGACTTGATTCCATGAGTACTAGTTGGGCGGGGAAATATCTTAGTAGATATGTGGACTACCCAGAAATATCCCAAACCGTCTATTCTTGACTGATAGCAGTCGCACAATTCACGTGCGTGGTGCCGGATTTACCCCCTAGCCGTTCACATGTCGAAACTGATATTTAAAAACACATAAATTATGGTCTTTTATTTGTTTTCCTTCATTGCCATGTCACCCCATTTACATGCTTGTTTGGTGGATACATCATGTGGTAGTGGTATCTACTTTCTTTCTGGACATGCCATGATATCAGTTACTTTCTAGTTTTATTTCATATGTGTTATTTTCATGATTTGTGAATTCTATTATGTTTTCGATTTGTCGTCGGTTTGTGTACTTGTTCCATTCCTGACTGGAAATCAAAATTTTTCAGGTTAGCTGTGGCTTCACTTAGCATTGGGAGATATGCGTGTACTTGCAGACCAAAACCTAGAAATTAGAAATGATATCATTTTTATTACTAGTAAGAACTTGTACTTCTCTTTAAATGTAAATCTTGTAATAATTTTTATATTTGATTTAATAATGTGAATGAGCAATAAATGTTATATTTTGTGATTTTGAGCATTTTTGCCATGACAGCGTTCTACTGCCGACTCTGCGGTGTAGGTTGGCTTGGACACGTCTCGTATCCGAAAAGCGGGTACGGGTCGTGATAGCGGATACCATGTTGACAAATAATGTCTGCCTAAATATATCTCCAATGCTGTCATCAGAATCGTATGCAGGTGATTCAGATGAGTGAGAATGCCACTCGCATTCCTCATCGGAGCTCTCGGGCGTTGTTGCTGGTGTAACATAACCGAGGTCGCATTTGGACTTGTCGTAATAATCCCGAGGTTTTCCAGTTGGGGTTAACAGCTGCAGAGGCGATCGTCGACCGTTATCGTAATTTAGACCTGGGGTAGCCTCCATGTCGTACCCCTGCTTTTGCATGAAATACATGGCTTGAGGACTATAGAGGTAGAGCGGTAATCTTCCAGTATCGGGTTCGATATCAAACTCTTGAGGCATGAAGGGTTGAGGACCTTCTTTTCGGCCAAAAATGATCGTGTGATCCCCTTCTCTTCTGTCTGGGACTAGGAAGTAGGCACATTTAATGGGAGCAAGTCGATTTGCAGTATGGACGGTTGTCACCTGTGTGTGCAGGTTGATGTCCCGATCGTGCCCCGCAGTATACATCAGATTAAGTTTATTATACTCAGAATAGTTTAACGGCAGCCTCTTATTGATAAAATAAGGAATTTTGTCCACAGGAATTACATCATCAGGTGAGGGACTATCCACCTTTGCAATAAGATACTTTGCGAGTTCTGCCTCCTCTTCAGCTACCCCTACGTGACCGGAGGTTGGGACGCTGTCTTGGGCAACTTGACCGCCAAGGGTTCTGCTTGTGGCTTTGGCTTGCCTGAGGGTCTCGGATCAACACTTGGTTGCCAGCTCGTCTTGGGAAGACGGATAGTTGGCTCGGCAGAGGACTTCGTGTCCTCCGATTGCTTTTGACTGGATCTTGGCAATCAGATCACCATCGGCTCCCCAGAGGGCCTCGCATCTTCCGATCGCCTTTGATTGGATTTTGGAAATCGGATCACCATCGGCCCTATAACGGGTTTTGGCTCCTGGCTGGACGTTAGGAGTCGAATGACCATCGGTTCCAACTGCTCAGCTGGGGCGAGAGAATCGGGCACCTCTTTATGCAAAGTTACGCAAGGGGTATGGCTTTGCCCGATTTATGGGCCTGGAGATGAATTCTCAAGGGTTCCTCTGGCCCTGTGATGACCTCCAGTTCGTCAATTATGTGCTTCTTGGATTCTTCGTATAGACAAGCCTCCGAAGAGTAATAAGACTCAACCCCTTTGAAGGGATCGATGTCGACGAATTCCGTCTTCACGAAGCCGCGCTTACTGACATACTTGAAGCACTGGTGGAATGTGGATGGCACGATCATGTAGTCATGTATCCATGGATGCCCCAATAGGATATTGTAGGACGTATCTGTATCTATGACGTAGCAGGTAACCTCTATCCTTAAGTCGTCGTTCTGACATTTCAATCTGATCTTTTTTAAGGGGTAGCTCCTTCCCGAGTTGAAATCGCTAATGATAGTGTTGGTCGCCGCTAGCCGGTGCATAGGGATGCCGATGATTTGAAGCAAACTTTTCGGGATGATGCTTATTGACGAGCTAGGGTCGATGTGCATCCGATCCACCTTGATGTCGCCTATGTATCCAGTGTAGTACAAGGGGCGATCATATAAGTTGTTCTGTCGGGTGAATACAATGTTGGGTGTTGCATCCGCACAGTTGCTGCCCTGGAGATCTGCCAACGAGTCTTTCCCTGTAGGTTTGATCTGGGCTAAGTAAGCGTCAGCATTCTGGAGCGCTTCGCTCAATACGACACGAAGATACTTGGAGAGCCTTAGGAGCTCGTATAATGATAACTTTGTCGGCGTATTAGCTAGTTGTGCTAATATGTCAAAGTTGTAAAGTCTCTCCAGCCCTTGAGGTGCATCTTTACGGAGTGGCCTGTCGAAGCGGGTTTCTTCGGCTTGGCCCTGTCTGCCGGTGGAGGCTGAGATGGCCCTGAAACATCAGTGGCAGGCATCATTGCCGGCTGAGGGTCCTCGACTGAACTACCCGGAGTGGGCTGGACTTGTGCCCTGGACCGGGTGACAACGGCCGCTACCTTCTCAGCTTCGGTTGAAATGGTATAGCAGGATCTGGACTTCCTACCCTTCTTCTTGCTGGGTGGAGATGGCACCGCCTGGGTAACTTCGGGCACTAAGTCTGGGTGCACCCACATGACCTCTCCTCATGACGTGGTGAGAAGTACCAAGCCAGTCGTCTGGTCCCGGATGGGAGGAAGATTAGTAACCTCCATCATTGCCCGGGGGATAGGTATTGCCCCGTCTTGAGTACTTGTTGGAGGGAAGTCACCGAACTAAATTGATACCATATTTGCTGCCACGGTAACCTTTTCAAAGTCTAGCGACAGAGCTTTGGAGTCGATAAGACTCTGGATATACCGCTTTAATTGAAATCAGTCTTGAGTAGGATGATGAAAATAGCAATATAAATGGCAGTACTTTGGGTCCTCCATCTCTGCCGCTCGAGGCTCACATCTTGGTAGAGGGAGTTGGATCATGTCCCCTTGCAAGAGCATGTCGAAGATAGGCTTGACATGACTATCTTCGAATGAGTAATTCACCTTGGGCCACTGAGCTTCTGCCTGCTTTTATTCAGGTTTCTTGGTCGTACCGGCGACCATGGCCTGTTTGCCTTTATTATCTCGGTTATTAGAGGTACCGTCAGTGTTGTTATTATTGGGGGTGGTACCAGGACGTTTGTCTTTGACCTCTCCATCCGGGATGTGTAATCCCAGCTGGCGAGCCTTCTTTAACTTCTCCTCCGTATTGGTGGCACTTATGATAAAGGTCATCCAATCCCTGAACTGATCCTGACCCATCCAGAGGCTGATTGCGGGGAGCAACTTCTTCTGGAAGATTTCAATCAAGGAGCTTTCAGGATTGCCTTGGGATAATCTCATTGCGGTTTGCAGAACCGCTTGATATAGTTTCTTGTTATCTCCCTCTCTCCCTGAACGACGTCCATGAGGGATGACATTGTCACATTATGTCCCACTTCGTAGAATCTTTCTAGGAACATGTGCTTTAAGCCGTCAAAGGAATAGATGCAGTTGTCCGGAAGGTTGCGGTACCAGTCGAATGCGATTCCCTCCAATGCTCCGATAAATAATCGTATGAGGATGGCATCACTATACGGCAAATGTCGGTTGTGACCTCAAAATAAATCATGTACCGACTAGCAGAGGTCTTCCCGTCATACGAATCAATATGAAATAGTTTGTACCGTGGCAAAAAAGGAACATCTCTATACACAACGAGATATGGTTGTCGTATTCTGAAGTCCCGGGAGGAGTCTCGGGCATTAAACATTGTCGAAGCTCCTGGACTTCCCTTCTTGCCTCCTTGGCTTCGTGTGCAGCTGAAGGAGCAGATGCTCCTAGAGGATTGTTACCCAAAGGAGGAACGGATTTGTTGGAGTACGCGTTGACTACGGGTACCAAGCTTGTTTGTCCAGGCATCCTTGCCGGTTGAGTCAGCAAGGCAGCCTTGATTTTGTCTACTAACTTGACCAAGGATAGGAGCATGGCTTCAAGTACTTCTAGGCGTTGTCGGTCAGTAGGTGCTTCATGATCATCATCGGCCATAAAGACCGTCCGTACGTGTGTAGACGTAGAAGGGACCGTAGAAGAAGTGCTCTTCGTGTCGTACCCCCATACAGAGAAATCGTCGGGGAACGTCAGAATGTCCTTTTCTTCAGATTCAAAAGGGTTGCTACCCCCTGCGCAGGAAGCCACATCGTCTTGGCGAAGGCGGTCACCCTCGAGGATGTCCAAGTCCGTTGTATAATTCCAGTAGATTGCTACCCCCTGTGTATGCTCTTGGAACACCGAATTGTTGTATATATTGAGGGGACTGCTACCCCCAGCTTCATCTACCCCCAGGGAGGTCGAGGACGTACCCCCAGGTGTTGGCATCTTCTTTCTAGATCGAGTACCTAGGTAGACACACCCTGTGGCTGTCGGTGGCAACCCTCAAGACGAGAGTTTCCTTGCAGTGCTGGCTGAGATTGCCAGGCTGGAAGAGCCTGTCTTCTTTTCTCCCTTGCCGGAAAGAACCTTCCGAGTTGAACTACATAAGGCGAAAGAGAATTCCTTGTCTTCCGAGATTTGCACTTGTTTCTCAAGTTATTGTCGGACAGTTGCTGGCTGGTGCAGTCATTGAAAAATGGACTGCCGATCTTCAGGTGCTGCTGACTTGTCGCAGTAGCAGTTGATGATGACCTGGGTGTAACGACGTCCCAAAAAGGGCTCATCACATGCCAATGATGCTTCTTTCTCCTTGCGTTTATGAGTAGTCACCTCTCACAAGTCGATATCAGACTGATCTACCTTTACATCCAATTTGTGGACTCGGGTATCCCGAGCACACGGGTGCGTAGGTATCATGTTTGCTCCCTGATTCGAGGCTAGTAAAAGCACTTTCTCTCGATCGTTGGAGGAAGACTTTTGAGACCCACCCTGTCCGTTAGCCTTGGGGGACTGGACGCGGGTGGTTCTGTACAACTTTCCATCAGGAGCCCGTATAACAGTTAACGGTGCCCGCTGACGGTCAGCAACTTGGATAGTTGACTGGGCTTGTTGGGCCCGTACTTCCCTAGACTTCTTCGATTTATCACCTGAAGGTGCATAATAAGAAGAGTCCAGATTGGAATATTCGACATTCTCAATGGGCCGTATAGAGTCGGGCCCGCATGAGAGACGGTCAAACACAGAGCTTCTGACAGGGCCGCATGGGACACCCTGTTTGTGGCCATCTGTTTACGGCCAGAGTTAGCTGCCGCATGGGCCATCTGCCTGCGGCCAGAGTTGGCTGCCGCATGTACAGACTGTTCATCTCTCATATGCGGCCTCTTCCTCGTTCGCATGTATTTTCCTTGTGTCCTTAAAAACTCAGCATTGTAGTATTTTCCTTTGCTGGATTTAGGGATTATGGGGTTCTCCGCGGTCGAAAGCAAGGCCGCAGAAGAGCTTTGATCACCGTCTTGGGCCACAGAAGGAGCTTCTTCGAGAACCTGATCGGGGGCAACAGTTTTGTGCTTCGACATCCTGCAGGTTTTCTTTGGGTTGGCTTGCTTCTGTGACGGGCTGGCGCTCCCTTCAGAGAATAATTCTTCGAATGCTCGTTGGTCAAAACGAACCATGAGCATTTGCTGCGTAGAGCCGAGCTTGGACGCATCAGATTGCGTCACCAACTTCACATCAGAGGAGAAGAATGTCCCCAGCAGAGTCGCCATCGTGTTTGCCATTAAATATCAAGAACAATAATTACAGAGGAATTGAACATGATTATAAACTAGCTTGTACAAGAGAAAGTCTAGAAAGGAATCCTAGGAAATAATCTAAGTACAATTATTTAGTTTTGAATCTGGGGGTGACGATAGAGGCTCGAGAAAGTGTAGCAACTCTGCCTTACTCCTTGGACTATCTGACGCGATCCTTGCTCTTAAAGAGATAGCCTTTCGTAGGTTGCCAGCCTTTTGCATGGGTGAGGTACCCTGATATTTATAGTGATATATATCTTGAGCCGCATAGATGGCCATGTGTCCATATGGCTGCAACAGCACAGAAAGACCCGCTCTTTGACCGCCAGCTGGTGACTTGTTGAGATTTTGTTACAGCAAATCTGGGTGGTTGAGACTTGGTCAGCCTGCACGTGTCCTATCGCAGGATATGATCAGTCTGCTTGAGTCATTTTGAGCCGCATAGGTCTTTTAATGTTTGGCCATGCTGGGCCGCATAAGACTCATGCGGCTTAAGTCGCAGTCTCCTTTAGTCTGCATGTTGCTTGGGGACTTTTTGAGCCGCATAGATTCTATATTCTGGGCCGCATAAAGCTCATGTGGCTTAGGTTACAGTGACCCTTGGCCGCATGAAGCGCATATAGATTGAGCCGCATAAGGTTCATGCGGCTCGGGTCGTAGTCCTTCTAGCCGCATGACTATGTCTAGTCTGGTGACATGATATTTTGTCTGATCACGTCTTATCTTCTTTTTGTCAGAATGTCAGCTGTCAGTTTTGTCAGTTTTGACAGAGTTTGTCAGCTTTGTCAGAAGGGTTGATCAGCTTAGCCGCATAAGTAACTATTCTTTCTGCGGCTCAAATCAGTCTGGTTGTGAGATAGTGAAGATGGGCCGCAGGGGGCATGCCGAGTCTGTCATGCGGCTCTTCTTTATGCGGACCTATTTTTCCCAAAGTACTCATGCGGTCAGTTGTGATCCGCATGAACCCCATATTTTCTATGCTTCTACAGGGGCAATGACTGACATATGATTTGGGGCTTGTGGCTTCGAGTGATGGCAGATTCGAGCTATGGTTTGATCCACAGATCCCCACTGCTCTATGTAGTCGAGGCTCTTCTTTGTCTGTACACATCTTTACCTGTACACTTCTTGACACATGTTTGACACTTGATATTTCTTTGACACATCCTACAGACACTCATTGGATACTTGTATATGTTTGACACATCTATACTTCATTCACATATTTACTTCATCTGTACACATGTCTGCCACATTTGCATTGTTGTGTGTACTTGACACTCGAACCTGTATTGCTCTAAATAGGACTCTGTGACTCCAGTTCAGACATCTGTATACTTTATTTGCTCAGGGTATTAGGCGAGTACATTCTCTGTTAGTTTTCATTCATGATAGTATCTATATTGTCTGCTTTAGACTACTTTACTTGATGCTGATACGTTGTTAACACGGATTGGTACTATATGGATCTTTTTATGAGATGTTATCCCCTCATCGGGTGCAACAGGTATTTCATGTTCATGTACTTTACCATGTGTATCATGTACTCCTTGTACTCGTATTCATGTACACTCATGTGCTCTCATGTACTCTCATGTGCTCACATGTGCTCCATGTAAACTAACAATCATGTACGTAACCTAACTTGACCAGATCCTTGTGTATTGATTAGGGTAAGGAGGAGTAGAAGTGGTTATGTGATTAAATCCCTCTAGTGTAAAAATGTGCACGTCGATTATACCCTCACGTATAATAGAGTTACCGTAGAATAAACAAGTGCAAACTAAGCCAATCACATAACTGTCTTGTCCTCTAAATCACTTATATATGTTATAGTTACATTTTCTCTACTATATTCATGTACTCAGTATTATCTGTACTTCTTACTTCTTGTACTTTTTTACAACACATCATGTGTTTTATTCTACTGTTAACTCTATATTTTCTACCATGTTTTGGAACTGCTTTAAGGATATGTGCTCGTTCCCGTCCTGACAGGATAATATTAAATTTTTTACAGATAACTTGGAGGATTCTAGCTAGCCTAGAGGAGACACTAGTAGAGCTTGGAGTAGATTGTTAGGTTATTGCCTAGTTATTGTTTTCAGTTATTTTATGAGTTGTATTTATTTCATACTCTATGGGTGTGGTAATGTTAATACTTAAACTTCTTCAAATCTAGTTTTGTATTAAATATTGTGATCCTTCTATCTATTCCATTTCATGCTGATTATCTCTCTTAGATATTTTGTGATTGAGTTGTATCCTTCTGAAATTGTCCTCTGTTTGGAGAGTATATTATATTATGTTTAGTTTGTGATTGTGTCACTCCCGTTTTCTGTTATAAATATTTTTGTATGCGTATACGAGATTTCTGGTATTTATCAGGTGGACTATAGTTAGACTTGTTTTGCTTAGCCTAGTCTTGGTTTAATCTTGACTTGGTATATTTGATCGGTTCAATTTGACTTGGTTTGACTTGGCTTGGCTTGGTTTGAGATGGAGAGGGTTGATATATAACCCAACTCCTTCTTTCTCTCTCTCTCTTCATTCACTTCTTCATTTATTTCTTCATCTTCTTCATTTACTCCTCCCACCTACCAAGTCCTAGGCAAGTGCAACTTGCTTCATGAGGGATCTCAAGTTTTATTGTTCTATTCTCTTTCTTACTTGATTTTAGGCCACTTTAGAACTTGACATGTTTTATTTTGGTGGATGGATTCATGTAGATCTAAGTTTGTATTATTTTTGGTTTTTTTTGGATTTTGATCTATTAAACTCCATTATTTTCAAGTTTTGATTATTCTATGTTGTAGAGACTTCAATTTTATCCAAAATGGACCTTTAAAAAGTTACATTTCGACTTGTTTTGAGGTAGTTATGACCAAAAGTATCTTTGGCCATTTCTATGTTCATCTGTGCTGATTCTGGCAGGAACGATGAATAGTATCTGAGCCGCATATAGGAGTGCCGCATAGTGCCGTATAGTGCCCGAGCCGCATATAGGAGTGCCGCATAATGCTGCATAGTGCCTGAGCCGCATATGGGAGTGCCGCATAGTGTCTGAGCCGCATATGGAAGTACTGCATAGTGTCCGAGCCACATATGGGAGTGCCGCATAGTGCCTAAGACGTATATAGGAGTGCTACATAGTGCCTCATAGTGTCCGAGCCGTATATGGGAGTGCAGTATAGTGCCGTATAGTGCCCGAGCCGCATATGGGAGTGCCGCATAGTACCGTATAGCGTTCGAGCCGTATATGGGAGTACCGTATAGTGTCGTATAGTGTCCGAGCCGCATATAGGAGTGCCGTATCGTACCGTATTGTGCCCGAGCCGCATATGGGAGTGCCGTATAGTGCTGAATAGTGCCGCATAGTGCCTATTTTGGCTGTTTTTGGTTATTTTAAGTCCTATTTGGCTGAATTGTGGCAGAAATTTTTCCAACTTCGAACATAAAAGTGATAGATCTTTTTCTTGGCTTCAAGAATATGTTATTAGCTATTTTATACAAGTTTTTCTCATTCATGATAATGTAAGGATAGAACACGATAATGGCCTGTTAAGGCGCACTCTTAGCCAGTAACAAGTAACTTGACATGATGATTCTTGATAGTGACCTGTCGTGGTGCACTCTTGACAAGTAAAATGACATAATAGTAGCCCATCGTGGCGCACTCTTGATAAGTAAACCTAACATGATAATCTCGATATGCTGCTGTGACGGCTATCTTGACTTGCTAAGTAACTTTTGTCTTGACACCGTGGGTGTTTGTGCTTGTATAAGCTACATGTCTCGTCTTGCATCATGTCTAGGACTTGAATTCCTGGTTACCACGGTTAGGGATTCATACAAAATCTGACTAGGATAAAGACTAGATTGATCAAGTAGTTCATGAAGAGATTTTCCAGCTACAGGCAGTCCCGTTATCTGGGCACTCTAATTGGACTTGTAGCCTGCCGTCGAGTCGGGCACATTTCCAGCACACTATCATGTGTTGCACCCCCAAGTCACCTAATCCAACTTTCTTAACTTGTGATCGGATAACCTGGATTAAGTCTGCAGGGCTTGTGGCTGTTGGAACATCTCATTGCATCTTGTTAGTAATTAGGCTTGTGATAACCCTAGTTAGTTAAAGTATCAAGCCATACTCATTGCTTGGCCGTGATTGATGGATGGAGTCCAGTCTAGTTTTGCCTAGGCAAGACCACTACATGGTTATTTCTGCACATTACTGTTATGCTTTATTCTTGTCGATAATTGGTTGGAGACTAAGCTCTGTTCAGGTGAAGGATTACAATCCCGGTCCTTGTTTGGTTTACGGGTTGTAACTTGGCTACCAGAATAGTCCCTTAGTTGTCTTATCGTCTATCATCCTGATTTTTTAACTCATGTCTTTTATTATCCTTTATGTCTCATGTGCTAATATGTTGGTTTTTAGTCCTTAAGTGAAGCCTCCTTTGTGGCACTTGCTCTTTTTGGGGTCTGACCCAGCTGGTTTTGTATGGCCAGATTTCAGAGTAGCTCCCGAAGATCTCCCTGTCTTCCCGCCAGATGGTGACCACTAGGCGCAACCCTGGCAACGAGTGGGTTCTTATTTTGCTCTCTCACTCCCTTGTAAAAATATTCTTTTGAGGCGTTTAGTCGTCGAGCAAGTGTTAGCTCGTTTGCAACTTTACTTACTGTCTGCCTACGGGCTGTAACATGATTGACAAATCCTAGGGTTGATCATGTATGACTCAAACTCTTGCTAGTCCTCACATTTTGTACGACTAGCTTCATGATCATCTGAATATGTAATGTTTGGGAAGCCTTACTTTGTATGTCTGATGATCTAACATCTTGTAACATTTACTTACTTGCTTATGATTGAGACACTAGGCTTGTTCATGACCATAAGAGACTGTTGGCTTGTAGATAAACCCTCTTGCATCTAGACAGCCGTGACCGTATTGCGAGGTGGGATTCACTTCAATGTACGTAGCTGGCTGTGTCTATCCCCCGCTCTCTAGTATTCTTGTTATGGGGCGTCACAGATTGAGACCTAGGACAACGTTCTACCACCGACACTGCGACGTAGGCTGGACGTACCACGGTCTCGTGCCCTTTCACTAGGTACGGGTTGTGACAAAACAAACAACCAAATTCAATTTTTTTTTACTTCCCGTTCGACCAACAAAACAACATTTTGAAAGTCAAAATTCATGTGTACGCAAACTTCGTTCTTGTACTTTTATATTTTCTACACTTTCGTGCAACCAAATAACCCCAAACTGTATCAGCTATTGCTTTATATTCGGCCTCAATAAGCTATCGACTTCGTAATGTCCCGCTCCGCACGGTGTATTATGCGGAGTCGTTGACTCGAAGAGTTAAGTTGGCCCGAAGAAGTATCGATGCAAGTACTAATTTGACCGAAGAGATGATAAGTTCGATTCGAACAAATATTAATTTTAGTTGGTTTCATGTGCAGGCTAGGCTTTTATGCTGAATTTTCAGAGGTCAACATTTTTTTCATTTACAACAGAGTCCGCAGAAACTAAAGTAACGTCTCGCAACGGGATAAGGCATGGGCACTGTAGGCCGAATCAATCGGGTAGTTCAACGAAGCACGATGTACTCGGATGGTTAAATCAGACGAGTTGACCATACAACGAAGTTCGGGAATCGAGCTGCATCGGTTCGACGAAACGATAAGGTGAATCGGCAAAAGGTAGGAGGACTCTGACCCTTCTTTCCTACTCTGTCATGCCTAATTTAAAATGTACCCTTATATGCTAACTTAACCTATCGAGTCCATGGGCATGGCTCGAATGAGAGAAATCGTAGTGCGTGTCGAACAATAGATAAAACAACTGAAGTAAAATGTGCATCAAATGTACGAGTGACCATAGAACATCGAATCACAACAACGTCGAGTGCTTTAGTGCACGAGCCATATAACATCAAATTACTATAACGGTGAATGCCATAGGGCATGAGCCGTAGAACATCTATCAAGGCATGCCTTCATGCACAAGTTAGAGGGCTAGAATATTGAAAGACTATATCAAGGCGAATGCCTAAGTGCACGAGCCATAGAACATTGAATACTCTATCGAGGCATGCCTCAAGTGCACGAGTCGGAGGAAATGAACATAGGTCTTACAACATCGAATAATCGTATCGAGGTGTGCATCAAATACACGAATCACATAATAATGAGTGTTACGTCATAGAATATTGAAACACCGTATCAAGGCGTGGATCAAATGTACAGGTTCGGAGAATATATAACTGTATCGAAGCGTGTATATGTGCATGCGACTTATGAAATATGACTTTGGATGCAAAGTGAACAATTATGGCACAAATGCCATTAAACTACTGATTATGCAAAGGGGCTTAGTGCCTCGGTGCGTTTGGGACCTACGATCATCGCTTTGAAATATTAAGTTGAGGTATGGTGCCACAGAACAATGAATCGAAGTATGGAAACATGAGATAGAAGATTGGTAATGTGAGATGATACGATTTTTGAGTTTCAGACTCAGACTATGCTTGTGATGTATGAGCAAGACGTGTGTTGCATGGTCATGGACAAAGAGGAATGGCCCATGCACGGGTTTTGATAGCTTCCCTAAATGAGATTGCTGGGGCACCTAGACCGTTCTTCCTAGGAGGAATTTGATTATAGTGATATTAAGCACGGTATTAAGGGTCCTCCAGTAGGACATACTACCAAGGCTGAAAGGGCACATCGTAATACAGATGCTATGGGATCTTCACTGGGTTGCAACCCATGCGAAGAATATCGGCCCTTTGTATCGAGATATAGTCCTTTATGGCTCGGAATGCTAGTGACCTTCATATAAAGAGGGGCCGATGGATTGAATGGTGTAGGTACATAGATCCTGCACAAATATCACATTTAATATGATAGGGAAGGATGGTAGGCATTCACCTTGCAACGGTGCAAGGGTGAATGCGTTGAGTTATAAGAAGTCGCCACACAACAACATGAGTTATATCTATGTTGCCTGCTTACCTACATGAATCAAATACAACATGTTCATATGAGTACATGCTTTACTTCTTCCATTGCCATGTAATAGATCCTAAGGCAATAACAGAAAGATCACCTAGTAAGATGAACGATTCACAAGATTACTTAATGTTGATTCAAGCGAGTGGGTCTCATCAGTACGTGAGAGGATTAGTACAGATCCCATACTGTATTGCTTACATGATGCAGGGGATAGTTTGCTCATGGCGGAGCTTCGCTTGGACGTGTTGAGGCATGGAGTTCCTTAGCGTTCTGAGGCGTGCGACCACGTTGGCACTCAGACTTGCAAATAAAAGATGCGGCCAGTATATAGAAGACATAATGTATGGAACGTCGACATTCTTTGTTGGCTAGAGATATCATGATTATTGTAAGCCAATTTGGCATGATTTAATAGGGTTATTGAAAGCCTTTGTAATTTTGCTGCTCATCTATTAAAGATATTGTTTTCGTAAACTCTGCTTTACTTCAATATGAATCGGTTTCTTCCGTTGTGAATGTTCAGATTTTGAGATAACCATTTTAAGATTTAATCATCTTGCTATATACGAGTGCAACTCCGGACTTGTACGACATCACGCCCCAGCTAGGACGATCGATTCGGCTGAATTGATGCGAGGACGAACGATTTAACAGGTTGGGGCGTGACAGACTTGTCAGTTTTTTTTGCTTCTCTATATCGGAAGATGCCCACAAACATAAATGCATAACTAGACGTGAACCTCGTAAGGTTCGTATTCGTCAGTTTTTTGCTTCTCCATATAGGACGAGCGACATCCGTGTGTCGGAGAAGCTCGGGAAGTTGCTACGAGGGCCATTCGTGTATCAAAGAAACTCGGAGTATCAGAGCAGAAGGTTCTGCCCAGACCTAAAAAAAGTTGGACCGAACTCGGTCCTCGAAGAGGGGGGACTTGGTCCAAGTTCGATATACCAGGGTCAAAATTGTGCAATATCATGCTGGCTTGAAAAACCAGAGCTCGATCAGAACTCGATTTTGTCGAGGCTGTGCGAGTTTTAGGATGTTTTATACACTGTTGGATCAAATCTAATGGTCCATATTTGCTACAGGATTAAGGGGACTAGATATAGGTATTTCCTAACCCTAATATATGCAAGTTTATGGAAGTCTATGCAAATTGATGCTTTTTCTACTGTTAAGACATAAAAAGGGGATTGAAGGCTTATGAAGGAAAGTTCATTTTGGGTATTTCTTCTCGTCATCTCTTGTTCTTCGGAGTATGTAATCAGATTTTATTCTTTTAAGTAGTTGTAGTGATCTAGTTTGGATCGGTGAGAAGTTTATACGGAGTCGGTATTGTCACACCCAGTGCCAAAATACATAGGACTAGGAACACAAGCATGGTATCTAATATTATCTAGAGTAAGTTTCTAATTTAATGGACTTACGCTAGATATACCAAAGAAGTGTACTAAACCTACGCTATCACACCTATATCTCAATCTACATATAAGTAAATAAGCAAGAATGAACAATATGTAATATAGTCGGCCAACCTATAATACACATGTTCAAGCAAACTCAAATGAAATAAGTTTATAAAACTAGGCTAATGAGCAGATTAAATCATGATAAGAAATATACAAAACATGGGAGAATGATGAAATAATACTACAAACAATACCTGAATCATGAAGACGTAACATACTCTCCATCTTTCTATAAGCGCTTCGCAAAAACCTAGAGATATAACCAGATCCTCAGAGGGATGTAACAAGATGCAAAAGAACAAGCCATATATGAACTGAATAAATAAATAAATAACAGGGCTCGCTAACCATCTATGTGTATGCATGTCGAACATAACTTTAGAATGTATGAGTAGGTGAAGGAATAAAGCATAGCATCCACTAGAGGCTTATGTGCTGTAAGCCCCATAATTTTTGGCAATAGTTTTTAATTATTTTTATTTATTTAATATGATTATTTTAATATTAAATTATATTTTATAATCAATTATGACTATAGAAGTACTTTACCGTAGCTTTGATTCTTGAAAAACAACAATTATTAATTTCTCAAATCTAGCTCTATGTTCGTATTCTAGATGAGTCCACCTTCAGTTTGATATATCATGTCCCATTCAAATATGTTCCCTTGTACTATATTTTTTATGTACAATTTTGGGTCAAAAATTTAACGATTACCTTTACCAAAACATTTGACTTGTTTTCCAATTTCGATTTGAGACTCAATCCCAATCCAAACCATTCGACCCAATATATGATTTGACCTATTTTGAGCCTACTAAACAAATACCAATGGTGTACCACTCAATTGCGTTCTCATGTGCTATTTATTTTCAAATTGCATACAAGACCCATAAAAATCGCTTTTTGTAGTCAATTTCAATTCCATAAACCCTATAGGTCTAGAAATAGTTCAACTAGCCTTGGTTTAGCCTATAATAGGTAACCATAACTAATTAGGATGATTATACATTAATTTTTAGAAGATTTTGTACAGCCATAAAAAATTTGAAATAATCCACCATTGACTTTCTAAATTAGGAAACCTATTAATTACCCATTGATTCAAATATACATTTCTTTCAAATGGTGAAACCAAATCTCACCAATCTTTCCTAAAATCTTCTTTAGACAAACTCTAACATATATAAGCCTAAAATATATATATTTTAACCTAATATTTTAGTTGCCAGCTGCCCCCAAAAGTTCTAATCCCGAAATTCCCAGCCTTGACCTCAGACAGCACCTTGTGGCGTAACAACAATTTTGACCCCTTTTCGACCTCCCGTGACACTCTACGAATATTCATTGTGAAGCTTACCCTCTATAATTCTATCAAACCCCATACATTCACAATCTCTTCCTATACACCAAAATAGTCCTACAAGTCAACCGAAGTTCGAGATCCAAGTCTGAATTTGTTCCTATAGGTACACTATTTTTCATCTAGGATTTCATGTACTTTTCGACCTCATCTTTTTTTGAAACCAAAACTAATAGAAAGATCTTTGTGTTTATTTTTATGTCCAATTGGCCACCCACACCCGAACGGTTTGGCCGGGGCGTCCGTTGTATGGAAAGGTGTTCAGAACATACCAGTTTTGCTGTGAGCCAATTTTTATCCACTTTCGGGCCACTTTGACCTTTGATATATTTTTGGAAAGAAACTAGACATTCTAAGCTTTCCAACGCATATATTTTTCTACATTTTGGTTTCTTTTGCTATTTATTAAAAATTCGGACATTTTACCATAATATTGAAACACCAAAATCCATGAGTGCTATGTGTCCAATTGATTTGAAATTTCGTATACCATCTCCAAAATAATTGTTGTGCATGTTTTGATAAGAAAAACCTATTTTTACATAATTAATAGTATTTTTCGAATTAATATTTGTTAAGAATTTGTCGTTTCGGAAGCCAAACCATGGAACAAGTCTATGCATATTGATGTAGAATCAATATAAGACTTGTGCACATAATTTTCTATAAGTAAATATATTAATTATTATTATAGAATATTTATATATATTTTTCCAGAATTAAAAGTAATATTTTTATGTTAATAATATATTACTTTTGTAGGTAGATTTAATACTATATATGTTATATTAAGTAGAGTAGTCAATATGACTAGTTTTGGTATAAAAATATTATTAAGGTCTATACATGGTAAGTCCATATATAGTGAGTTATTAGTGTATTATTAATAGTAGAATATTTATTATAGGTGTACGTGACGGAGTTAGCGAGGACATTGGAGCCGGACTTACATTTTCTCAGCTAAAAATTGCAAGTAAGTATACCTTGCCGACTGTACAGTATTTACATGTCCCTTTTGCTACTGTTATTCTTTCTGTAATATGGTTACATGCTGCTTGTGTTCATACTTGGTTTGTTTTTTTGTTGCTTTACGTTGTTTCCCGTTTATGTGCATGTATATGTATTCCAGTATTTTCTTTCACTGTTTGTTATATTGCTCATTGTGTTCACAGTTGTCTTGTGATAGAATTGCTTAGTTCTATGCCACATTTCCTTGATCATGACTTGACTTTATTATACGTCCCATATCACTTTGACTTGGTTTGACTTGAGTTTGACTTGACTTGACCATGTGTTCCCTTAGGAGAAGAGATTGATACTTGAGTTGGCTAAATTGACCATTCTCGATTGGGAGTTACTTGTATTGAATAACAATTGAGATATACTATAGATTGAGAGTATCTTGTAATATACTACAGTCTATATGATTTATTTGATTGATTGTTAGCCAAGCCTAGTACCACATTTCTCTATAGCATGCCACCTTTTTAGATGCCGTCCCTTCGTTATGTTATTTTTTTCTTTGTTGGCCCGATGATTGTATCATATTTTTGAATATGGCTAATCAATTAAGTTTAACATATTGATGTCACTAATATTAATGTAAGCACTATTACGTTTCTACTTAAACTTAGCATTGTCCTATAATTTATTATATTTATCATACTGTTATACTATTTTATTCGCCTAACATGTACTTGCAGACAAGCAGTAAGCATGATCAAACCAGGACATATGCAATGGAGAATTAATGATAGGTCAAAGACGACGTTATATAAAAAGATTTCTAGATCTGTTTATCTTTGGACAACTGCCGTTAAGGAAAAAGGCATCTTCAAGTTAGCTCAAATGTAAGAAAAAAGATGTCATTAAAGGGATATTACTTTTTCCAATTTATTATATAATTTTCTACTTTATTGAGTCTAGAAAAATATGTAAGATTGATTAGATCGATACAGGATTAGGTATTCTTAGTCCACAAAAATATAGCCTACCTATCCACAATTTTCTATCCAAAAGTCCACATTCCAAATTAGCCCAAAACTGGTCTAACAGAACTCAAACAGAATTCGGCCAGAACTCAGCCCGATTTCGATCAGGGTATTTTGAATAGAATTTTGAATTCTCTCCAAATCTGTACCAACGTTTGAATGCGAGATTTCTGCATCCGAACTCTGCCCAAATTCAGTTTAAAAATACTATAAATAGAGAAGAACTTTAACATTTTCAAATCACTCATTCACTCTTTCCTTCTTTTCTCTATTCATTCTAAAGTATTTTCTACGAGCTAAAGCTTTCAAATCAAGCTTGTACCACTCTTAGCCAAAGCCAGTACAATTTTGTTCAATCTACAGTTTTGGTGTTAAAGAGTTGTATCGGAGGCTGCATTCAGAAAATGTTTCAGTTTTGAAATTATCCTCTAGAGTCGGTCGTGCGCTCATCGCCAAGCACGGTGTTGTAAGGGACTATAAGATCTCAATTAACTTGTGCCATAGTGGATTAAGATCAAGCAAAAGTACTCAAGACTAAACTGGTCCTCTCAGAGGGAAACCATTATATATCGCTGTGTTACTGAGTTTAATCTTCTTGATTCTTACTTTACTACAATTTATTTATTGTCATATTGTTTTTACCTGTCATAGTATATGAGTTTAAATTTTTTAATTGTTGATATTTTCTACTGCACACACAAACACTCTATTCACCCCCTCTAGAGGTGCTCAACGGTTCTATATTCCTTTTAGTTGCATGTTCATTTATTGTTATATTCGACATATATATTATGTATCTTGATAGTCTCCTGAGGACCTGGTGATCTCTCCAGTTTTCTGAGCTTCTAGACTAGAAGGGTATATAAAGATTGCTTTTCCAGGATTTCAGGTATATTTAGTTGATGCCATCATTAATCCTTCCATATTTATATTTTTATCCTATATTGACTCATACTGCTATTATAATCTAGTAGCTTGTTCATGATATATGTGTTATTGGGGATCCACTCTAATACATGTATCTCTTCTTAAAATCAGTGTATTATTGTCTGATCAACTATTGTGCACTTGGTTCGCTATTCATGTTACTATTTTGTGGATTGAGATATAGTTTGTCTTGCTAGTTATAATTGGACTGGACATTTAGACATCTTATACGTACTCGAGTAGGGCTGAAGTCCACTTGATACGTAGCTGACATGTTTACGTATCCTGGTCCTATGTATTTTGGGACTGGGTGTTACATATGTTTTTGGTGGCCACTGCATGTCAGAGCATATCGTTTCAGTTATATTACTGTGCCGAGCGAGTCTGCAACAAGATATTGTATTAGATCTCAATCCACAATTGCTTTAAAAATCTTTTGTTTTTATCTATCGCCTTTGGAACTCATAATTGAAGTCGATCATCCTTCTTGAACTCCTTATCTTGGAATCTCGTCTTTTTCTATTTTGAAAGGACGAATACTCGTGTCTTATGAACCATTTGGATTACATTCTATCATTTGATAAAACGTAGTCGATAGAGGTATTCTAAAAGGCAATTAGTTATTTAAGGTAGTAAGGGTTTGGATAGAAGTCTCAAATAGATAGACTGTGTAGATCCATTATTGTCTAAATTTTTATTTGAAGAAAACACGAATCTATGCTTTACAGGATTAGGTAAGTAGCTAAGGTGGGTAGAATAACATTGATACTTTTCCAAGGAATAAGTTAGAATATAGTACAGTATAAAGCCTAACCTCAACAATCAATTATAGAATTATTAGATAAATTATGCTATCTTTTGCCTAAGATAGGGCTTAGGTTAGAAGTACTAGAGGAATTATTATCTAACAATAGTGTCAAGATGGTTAGTAATCTAAGGGTACTAGATAGAGTAAGAAAATCTAAGTAGAATGAACGATAATCTCTATACATGGTAAGACTAGTCTTGAAATGACCTATAAAGGGATAAGACTAGAAGGAGGTCCAACAGATTTATGTAGCCGTCTAGTTCAGTCTCGACCTTTACCCCAAATAGGTATCAATGGTTAGGCTTACTTGTAAGAATTGTATAGATTGCTTATAGGTAGGAGGAGTGGATCGCTAATTGAACTACTATAGAAGTTGGTGATGTAACTTTTAGAAATATAGTATATAGTTAAGGATTGACAAAGTTACAGAGGAATTGTGATTTTCTATGGTTAGTTATAGATAAAGGTATAAGAGTCAAGTTAGAAACCTTACCTCTAAATTTGTAACCCTTTGGTAATATAGAGCATGTTGGAGAAGTGACATATCGTCTTGCACCCCCCATCATTAGAGGAGTGAATGATGTATTCCATATCTCGCAGTTGAGGAAGTATGCAACTGATCCTAGCCATGTGGTCGATAATTCCGAGATCACAGTAGGACCCAGTCTATCATATGGGGAGCAGGCAGTTGGTACTTGGATACTAGTGAGAAGACGCTTAGAGGATAGATGATTAGATTAGTTTGGGTTGCATGGAAGTATCATTCTCCAGGAGAATCTACTTGGGAGCATGATGATTCTATGCAGAAGCAGTATCCACATCTATTTGTGAATTCTGGTAAGACATTAGCTTATCTTTTATGATATATATATATATATATATATATATATATATATATATATATATATATATATATATATATATATATTCTCCATGTTAGTTTTATTTTAATTTCAAGGACAAAATTTTCTAAGGTGGGTAGGTTGTAAGTCCCCTAATTTTTTGTTATTATTTTAATTATTTTTTATTTTTTTAATATAGTTATTTTAATATTAAACTATATTTTATAATCAATTATGACTATAGAAGTACTTTATCATAGCTTTGATTTTTGAAGCACAACAATTATCAATTTTTTTAAATCTAGCTCTATAATCCTATTCTAGATGAGTCCACCTTCAGTTTGATATATAATGTCCCATTCAAATATGTTCCCTTGTATTATATTTTTTATATACAATTTCAGGTTAAAAATTCAACTATCATCTTTACCGTAACATTTGACTTGTTTTCTAATTTCGATTTGTGACTTGATCCGATCCAAACCATTCGACCCAGTATATGGTTTTGACTTATTTGAGCCTACTACACACATACCAATGGTGTACCACTCAATTGAGTCCTTATGTGCTATTTATTTTCAAATGGCACACAAGACCCATAAAATAGCTTTTCGGAGTCGATTTCAATTCCATAAACCCTATAGGCCTAGAACTAGTTCAATTAGCCTTGGTTGAGCCTATAATAGGTCACCATAACTAATTAGGATGAATTTACATTTATTTTTTAGAGGATTTTGTACAACCATAATAAATTTGAATCAACCCACCATTGACTTTCTAAATTAGGAAATCCATTAATTATCCATTGATTCAAATATGCACATCTTTCAAATGGTGCAACCAAATCTCACCAAACTTTACTAAAATCTTCCTTAGACAAACCCTAACATATATAAGCCACAAAACTTATATTTTAACCTAATATTTTAGTTGCCACCATCCCCCAAAAGTTCTAATCCCGAAATCCCTTTTTAGCCTTGGCCGTCGACAACACCTTGTGGCTAACAGCAATTTTGACCCATTCTCGACCTCCTGTAATGCTTCACAAATAATCATTATGAAGCTAACACGACCCTATACAATCATGTCAATCCTTCATACGTTCACAATCCCTTCCAGTACACCAAAATAGTCCTACAAGTCAACCGAAGTTCGGGATCCAAGTCTGAATTTGTTCCAATAGGTACGCTATTTTGCATCTAGGTTTTCATGTACTTCCCGACCTCATACTTTCGTAAAAAAACTAATGGAAAGATATCTGTGTCTATTTTCATGTCCTATTGGCCACCCACATAGTTCCAAACGGTTTGGCCGAGACGTCTGTTCTATGAAAAGGTGCCCAGAACAGACAAGTTCTATTACGAGGCAATTTTCAACCACTTCCAAGTCACTTCGACATTTTGTATATTTTTGTAAGAAACTAGACTTCTAACGCTTTCCAACTCATATATTTTGCACCATTTTGTTTTCGTTTGCTATTTATTACAAATTTGGACATTTTACCGTAATATTGAAACACCAAAATCCATGAGTGCTATGTTTCCAATTGATTTGAAACTTCGTATACCATCTCCAAAATAATTGTTGTTCATATTTTGATAAGAGAAACCTATTTTTTTATAACTAATAGTGTTTTTTAGTATTAATATTTGTTAAAAATTTGTCGTTTCGGGAGCCAAACCATGGAACAAGTCTATGTATATTGATGTAGAATCAATATAAGACTTGTGTACATAATTTTCTATAAGTAAAATATATTAGTTATTATTATAGAATATTTATAAATATTATTCCAAAATTAAAAGTGATATTTTTTATGTTAATAATATATTACTTTTATAGGTAGATTTAATACTATATGTGTTATTTTAAGTAGAGTAGTCAATATGACTAGTTTTCGTATAAATATATAATTAAGGTCTATACATGGTAAGTCAATATATAGTGATTTATTAGTGTATTATTAATAGTATAATATTTATTATAGGTGTACGTGATGGAGGTAGCGAGGACATTGGAGCCGGACCGACGTTTTCTCAGCTAGAAGTTGCAGGCAAGTATGCCTTGCCGACTGTACAGTATTTACATGTCCCTTTTGCTACTGTTATTCTTTCTGTCATATGGTTACATGCTGCTTGTGTTTGTACTTGGTTTGTTTTTTGTTGCTTTACCTTGTTTTCTGTTTACGTGCATGTATATATATTCCAGTATTTTCTTTCACTGACTGTTATATTGCTCATTTTGTTCACAGTTGTCTTATGATAGAATTATTTAGTTCTATGCCATGTTCCTTGTACCTGACTTGACTTGATTATGCATCCCGTATCACTTTGACTTGAGTTTGACTTGACTTGACCATGTGTTCCCTTAGGAGAGGAGATTGATACTAGAATTGGCTAAATTGACCATTCTCGATCGGGAGTTACTTGCTTTGTACTACAATTGACATATATTATAGATTAGGAGTATCTTGCATTGTGCTACGGTATAATAGGATTTATTTGATTGATTGTTAGCCAAGTCTAGTACCACTCTACGTCATGCCACCCTTTTTGATGTCGTACCTCCGTTGTGTTATTTATTTTCCTTTCAGTTGCATGTTTATTTATTGTTACATTCGGCATGTATATTATATATCTTGCTAGTCCCCTGAGGACCTGGTGATATCTCCATGTTTGCTGAGCTTCTAGACTAGAAGGGTAGATAAAGATTGCTTCCCCAGGATTTCAGGTATATTTAGTTGATGCCATCATCAATCCTTCTATATTTATATTTTTATCCTATATTGACTCATGCTGCTATTATAGCCTAGTAGCTTATTCATAATATATATGTTATTGGAGATCCACTATAATACATGTATCTTTTCTATAATCAGTGTATTATAGTCTGTTCAACTATTGTGCACTTGGTTCGCTATTCATGTTACTATTTTGTGGATTGAGACAGCTTATACGTATTCGAGTAGGGATGGAGTCCACTTGATATTTAGCTGGCATGTTTACGTATCCTTGTCCTATGTATTTTACGATTAGGGCTTTACATGTATCTACTAGCATACCTCCTAACCGTGTTCTGACGAGAAGTTAATGGCCGTTGCTGGATATATCCTCTAGCACTACACCCATAATCGGGAAACCATTATCCCATAACCGGGCAACCATAAAGTTAATAAATGGCTGTCTCATATGCCTACTAATAGTCTTCCCCGTCCATGAATTACACTAGTCATATTCATGACTCGAACAACCCATATCTTAATGCGAGTCACCAAGCTAGACACAAACTAATTCTATATGTATTGACACACAAGCTGCTCGCTTTGATGATCAGTCGAATGCGTAACTTTGTGCCCACACAATGAATCTTACTTACAGTGCCATGTATGATACGTGACAAGGCATAGAAGTTATTGAGGATATCATGACAACTATCAGGAACGTCTCATATTTACTAAATTATACACAAGCACACATACATCGATGACACCCAAGTCATACTTGAACGCACCTACTAAGAATAATGCTAACAAACACAATCACAATTATAAATTTAAACAGTACAAGAAAGACAATGTATCTTGCCTGGAGGTTGTATGATGATTAAACGACGTCCAGCAGGCGAACTCGTCAAGCCAAAAGAAGCTACAAAGGTAGGACTTCCGCAAACATCTTTAGATGCTGAAACAGACATTACCATCATTTTTAACATAATAGAAATAGCTAAGATGGGCTACCCATAAGTCCAATTATAGACACAGGTGCAAAATAGTAATTTTGGGTCAAAATAATATCCGCCATTAGAATCGTTTTGCACCAAAAAAATGTATGAAGACAAAGGTTGTCAAAATTCAATAAATTATGTGTCAATTTTGGCTATAACAATGCCACGAGTCCAACAGTGGTGTCAGATTTCGAATCCGATGTCCTGGGTTCAAAATTAGAATTTTACATGTTAGAAAATATGAATTTGAACGACCAACTTTGGCATCGAATTCAGCCAACCAAATGATGCAATAAAAGAAGAAAAAAATTATCTCGAGATGGTGGTTATACCTTCCGTACAATGGAGTTGATGGTTCGTCAAACGGAGGTACGATGAAAGAGAAATAATTCTGCAAAGTTGGCTCCACAAAATTGTCAAAATTAAACAAAATTTAAATACCCAACTTGGTGGGCAGTTTTGATCTATCAAGTGATCGAATTAACGACTAAGATTTAAGGAGAGGGAAGTGGTATATACTGAGATTCATACAGAAGAAATAGTTCAAAAATCTAATAGTTAGATTGCCCAGAAAATGCGCACAAAGTTGCTGAGATAGAAAGAAATTCTGGATTCGAATTTACATGCGCCACGACAAAATTCGGCTCAAGCTCTGTTGCATGCATTATAGAGGATATTGGCATGCTGTGGGCCGCTAGGTTGATGCTAGGGTGGTCGGGGGGTTGTGCGACGTGTGGTGGCCCGCCAGCCGGGGTGGGCGGTCACGGAGGTGGAGGCACTGTTGTAGCTACGAGCCTGTGCGCTTGCTGCCGTAGTAGTTGCTACTGTGCCTGGCACGACGGCTGGCCAACGATGCAATGGTGGCACCGCGGTCGTCACGTGGAGGGGAAGGTCAGCCAGGGGAGGTACAGTCGTCCCTGCCTGTGCCACTGATGTTGTGGTCTGTTGCCGCGTGGCCACACATGAGCGATGCGGTGGACGTCGATCGACGCATAGGGGAGCGGGGAGGGAACGAAAAGAGGTAGTGGTCGTAGGGAGGCCTACGGCAACTGGAGACACGTGGCCCTGTCGCTGCAGTATTGTAGCCGCCGCAGCTGCTGCTGGTCGTAATGGAGGGAGTTTAGTTAATGGGTTTTAGGGTTTATTATATATATATATATATATATATATATATATATATATATATATATATATATATATATATATATATATATATATATATTAAACCAAGACCCATGGACAACGCCACCCAGCCAGCCTTCGCCCGGAGGCCGTGGACAACGCCACCCAGCCGACCCGTGGGAGTAGGGGTTCGAACCCGCGCCCTCACCCCCGATTGTCAACGTTCTTACCAATGCGCCACCGCGCCACTGGCATATATATATATATATATATATATATATATATATATATATATATATATATATATATATATATATATATATATATTATGCTATAATATATATATATATTTTTTTTTTTTATATATTATGCTATAATATATATATATATATATTATGCTATAATATATATATATATTATGCTATAATATATATTATGCTATAATATATATATATATATATATATATATATATATATATATATATATATCCAAAACCTGTCAACTTTATTCATATCAAGGCACAAAATGTCGAAGCCTTTACAAGTAAGCGCAAAGGAAAGATAGAAGAGTACAAGACAGACGGCAGGCGTCCAAACAATAGGCGATAGTCAGGAGAGCAAAGACCGCCAGAAGGCCTCATGGCCGTGATTGCATATTCTGCTGACCTTGACAGTTTGACGGAGAACCTCCCAGATAAGTTGGTTGGGTGGGTATTGGGGTCCCTCTTATCTAAACTTATTGCGGTTCTTCCAGATGACCCACGTGATGGCTGCTGCAACGATATGGTGGTCGTTCGAGGCGTTAGCCCAAGTGGCTAGAAGATTGTTGAAGCTCCCACCGTCCTAGACCTGTCTGCATCGGTGAGATAAAGCAGTCCAAACCCTTGCAGGTAAGTCACCCGAGTAGAAGATGTGGTCAACCATTTCTGATTGCCTCACCGTACAGCAATGACATACGAAAGCTAAACTGAAGCCGATGGTATTAAAAGCGTCATCGGTGGGGAGCTTCTTGCGAAATGCTCTCCATATCAGAAAGGACCATTTTTTGGGAATACAGGCTGCCAGAAAGATCTAATGATTGGGGAAGGCATCCCATGCCACGGACAACACTTCTGGCCGATGCAACCGAGGAGGATCCATTGGCCGCAATAGACCACTGCATAATATCAGGTTTCGTACTGATCTTCAGCCCCGCATCAAGGATCATAGTTGCAACCTCTTTCCCGACCCATTCTCGAACCCTATTCCAGTTCCAGTCTTCCGAGGGATCCTACAGCTCCTTGATCGTACTGTAGGCAGGGGAATTCGGGGAATGTCGAAGGAGATCGTTTTTGACCCAACGTTCGAAGAATAAAGATGATTCGCCCGATCCCAACTGGAGGCAGATCAGGGGCTCAGTAAGGCTTCGACCATGAAGGATGCGCCACCATGACGCGGATGATCTGTAGTTGAATTAAGCGGCGGATGGGTGGATGTGCTTGAAATATCTGGCCTTCATGAACCGTGCCCACAGATTTTTGCTCACTCGGAGCTTCCACCACAACTTCATCGAGCAAGCATCAACGACATGGTAAAGCCTCCAAAATCCAAGGCCTCCCTCCTCGATGGGTCTGGCCATGGTGTCCCAACTCGCCCAGTGGTGCTTGTCCTTGTCATGGCATTAACCCCAGAAGAAGTTAGAAAAAAGATTCTTAATAGAATTGAGAGCCTTCTTGGGGGGAGCAGGTGGCTAAGGTGTATATGGGTATAGATGAGAGCACATGTTGAATCAGAATCATCTTTCTTTCGGGCGATAAAGTAGCGTTATGCCACCCCTCCACTTTTTTCCTGATTTTACCTACCAGCCCTTCAAAGATTCTTGCGTTGGATCTACCGTACACCAAAGGGCACTCTAAGTAGTAGAAAGGGGGGTACGCAACATTGAAGGAAGTAATGTTGGTAAGAGTGGTGGCGTGTTCCGTATGGTAGACGTAGATAACGCTCTTGGTGGGATTGACTCGTTGACCAGAGTATTTAGTGTGTCTCTGCAGCGTGCTGTGAACCACTTCACCGATTCGACGTCCCCAGAGGAGAATATGAGGATGTCATCAGCATAGGACAAGTGAGTGATGATAGGACAACCGCTAGTGGTGTGAAAATGCTAGAAGTTCGGGGAGCCCACCATTTTGTTCATATTTTTGCTCAGAGCTTATGCTGTGATGGTGAAGATGGTAGAGGATAAAGGATCTCCTTGTCTGACACCACGACTGGATTTGAAGAAGCCTTTAGCTTGTCCGTTAATAACCGTAGAATACCACGAATTGCTAATAGATCTCCATACGATGTTGGTCCAGGTTTCCAAAAACCCGAAAGCCCTGAAAATCTAGATCATGAATTGCCAGTCCAGCCTGTCGTATACTTTTTTCATATCCAGTTTGATAGCAATATTTCTGCCCCTAGCTGGTAATTTCAAGCAAGTGGTCATTTCTTGGGCCAGCAGAATGTTATCAAGGATGTTTCGGCCACGAACAAAGCCGCTCTGCTCTTCTGAAATAATTTTGGAGAAGATCTCGATCATGCGGTTGGCAATAATCTTGGAGATGTTTTGTTAGTGAAGGTGTACAGGCTTATAGGACAGAAGTCTTTAAAGGTCTTCGGGTTATCCTGCTTAGGGATAAGAATCAGATTAGCGCAGAAAATTGATCTGGGGTACCTGGCTGCTTGGAAAAAGGCGATGACCACCTCGTAAATATCCGACTTGATGATGTCCCAGCACGATATAAATAAACACCAGTGAATCCATCAGGTCCAGGTGCGTTGTGCTCGTCTAGAGCACAAACCGCATCTTTGACTTCACCTTCGGAAAGGATGAGCTCCAGCTGGGTGTTGTCTCTGTCGTCAATCAGGCGGAGGATGACCGCTAAAAATTTCACGTCCCTGGAAATGGCTTCTTTAGTGAACAGCCGTGAGTAGAAATTAGCAGCAGTCGATTGAATACCCCGTTGATCTTTTATAATGTGCCCATTCTCATCAGCGATCTGGTGGAGGTTGAGCTTCTGTCTGTGCCCCTTGACACATGAGTGAAAGTAGCTAGAGTTTTTGTCTCCCTCACTGTCCCATTTCAGTCTAGCCTTCTGTTTCAAAAATTCGGCCTCATCTTTCAGGCAAAATTTCAGCAGCACTCTGGTGAGGTTCAGGGAGGCACGGGCGGTTGAAGATCTGTCGATGGCGAAGAGAGCTTCCACACGGGTAATATCATCTTCATCAATGCAGGCAGCCTGGAAAATGTCCCTGAACGCTTCCTTACTCCACGCGGTAAGGGCTATCCTAGTAGCTTTGAGTTTGTTCGTGATATGAACAAGGGCATCTAGGGCGTCCGTACCGGTCCAGGCGGTAGCGACAATATTCCTGAACTGGGGGTGATGGCTCCAAAAGTTGAGGAAACGAAAGTTTTTCTTGATCTAGTTGGATTTGCTGATAATCTCAATGAGGAGAGAAGAGTGATCCAATTCGATAGCATTGCAGTACGAGAGGTTGGAAACGATCTCCATGTCCTACCACCTCGGGTTGATAAGAGCACGTTCGAGGCGGGAGTATTACCTACAGGCGCCTTCTTGTATGTTGCACCAGGTGAAGGTACTGCCATTGAACTGGAGGGAAGATAGGTGGGCATTAAAGATAAAGCTGGTGAAGTCGTGAATGGCCGACGGAGGCGGGGGTCGACCTTCCGACTTTTTCTCTCTACAAGTAATAGCGTTGAAATTGCTGACACAGAGCCAGGGAAGGTTACTATGGTTGAGATGGGTGTTCAGCAGGTCCTTACATATCTGTCTGCATTCTGGAATGTCTCAACTATCATGGACGGCGGACAAAAGGGAGCAGGAATTGAGCGTGGGGTGTTCAACCCAGCACGAGAGGGCCTATCTCGAGTCATGGATGATGCCGAGCTTCACCTCGTCCGTGCAAAAAATCCAAATATCGTGGCAGCAGCCGATAGCCGATGAGAAGCCTAACTGTATCTGGATGGCCCTTATTTTGTTTGGAGGAATTTTGGGTTCAATAATTACAAGGATGTTGATTCTGTGAATTTTTTTGAGACTATTTAATCTTCTCAAGGTGGGTTTATTTGCAAGGCCCCTAACATTCTATGAAAGAATGTTAAGCATTAAGGTTACTGGGAGGTGGGGTTTGTTGAGTTTTGCGGCTGACCTGGTGGTCCTTGCCGTGACCTCTTTGGCATTTCCTTTTATTATATTTTCCCAAGGTGGGAGAAGTCTTTCTGACCACCTTTGTAATGTTGTATGTCTCCTCGATTGGGTGCATGTAGACTTCTCCAGCTATTTCTGCCACGGCTTCAAAATAGCTATCCGTACTGGCAATTCCAGCTTCTAAGGCTTGTTGCAACCTGGCAACTAGAGCTTGTCCAATGTTGGCCAAGGCGTCTGCATGGATGTTGGCCACATTATGGGTTGTGGTATGGGTGATTGTATCTGAAGGTTAGGGGTCCTCCTTGGCCGTTAAGGCCGTATTGTTCTCTGATGTTATAGACTCTGCTGCGGCATCTGCCTTCCTATCTCTAATGCCGCTATTCTCAGTTTCTTCTTCTATAATGTTTGCCCCTGTGGGTTCTTTTGTTCCTTAAAGGTCCCCTGTAGGCTCTGATGCGAGTATCTCAAATTTGTTGACAAAGATGACGTCTGAGGGGTTGTATTGGATGATGGCTCTCTCTTGGGAAGCTTGTTCTTGGGTATGGGATTTGTCAGTGATGGTTTCGAATCGAATGTAGGAATTGGGTAAAGGTAGAATGGGTGGGGTTGGTGGGGTTTCGCTGGGCGTTTGATTGGGTGCCGCTTTTCCGATCACCTTCCTCTTCAGTTCTGGGTGCGCATGAAAATAATACTCAGTAGCGTGACAACTTATATGGCAGTATTTGCAGAATATGATGTTGTCGTATAAAAATTGTTGGGTGTGTATTTTGTTGTCGAACGAGATTTGGATGTGGTTGGGGAAGTCCTTCGATAAATCAAGTTCCATGCAGATCTTGGCATAGTTTCCCTTAGGGAGGTTGTAGGTTTCTTCTGCTGGCACCACAAATGTTCCAAATGAGTTGGCAATCCTCCTCAAAGCTGCAGGCGCAAAGCAAACGAGAGGAAGGTTCGGCAGGGTAACCCACGTGGAAACGATCGCGGAGTCTTCTTTAACGCTAAGTCCGGGGACCATTTAACAATTTTCATGATGTGAGTGTCTATCCTGCTTGTGCCTCTGATCCAGACCTTCTTGTGATCACTGTCCGAGGAGAGGTGGAGGAACATGTGTTTAGCATCCATGGGAGCGACCCGGTGTCCTGAAGAGAGACCCCAACCAACGATCACTTCCTAGACCCGAGTCAGCTTCGAGTATCCATTCGAGAATTTGAGCACAAAAGTAAATGGGAATGAAGCCGACTGGGAAGATATGTCAGAGGGGGATAAAGGCACCAAAATCTCTTGGATCTCAGAAGGACGGGCGTATTCGAACTCAGGTAGTTAAACCTCAGGAAGAGGTTGGAAAAGCTTAGAGGCGCGATCTGGGCGAAGTTTATCTGCATAAGATGGTACCGAAGAGGAGGGGGTACGTGGGCGCGGGGGGCGCCCGCTGGGCCAGGGTATGCCAGGGCAAGACTGTCAGAAGACAGGAAGGTGCCAGACGTGGACTGCAGCGACACGAGCGGCAAGGAGGGAGAAATTTACCCCGAGGGAGGCTATACCTAGGCACGAGGGTCGGCAAGGTAGCTATGAGGGATCCGATCAAGGGCACGGGTGCAGAAGGTGCATCCGAGAGGAAAGGCGCCAGCACTAATAGGTCGACAGACAGAAGCAAGCCGGGCAAAAGGTGCGGGGCTCGGAGGAGAGAGGAAGAGGGAGGGTATTTCTGGGAGGCGAGGGGCCACAGGCGCTAGAGGCAGCCACCGGGACAGGGAGGATAGGGGCGACGAAGTGCGCTGGAGTCAAACAAGCAGAGGGGGAAAAGGGGCCAACAGGCGTGAGAGGAGGCGCCAAAAGCAGAACGACACCTGACAAAGAAAGATGGGTGCCGGGCCCTACCACGTTAGGACAAGTGCCACTTGGAAGTAGAAGAGGGGCTGTGCCTTTGCCACGTCCCGCTACAAGAGGACTGGTGCCAGCATGAAGTGGCAGACCCAAAGTGGCGCTCATCTCCAGATGCGAGGGACCGCGCCAACCGAGAGATGGGCACCCCACGTGGCTGCAGGGTACGCCCAAAGCAGAGATCGAACCCGAGGGCAAAGGAGGGGAAAAAATTCAAAAAATATTGCCCAGCCTGCTATGGCACAGGGACGGAGGAACCAGAATGTGAAAAACCTAAGGTGGGCCCGGAAAGCCTATCCCCATCCTACAGAGACCCGTATATCGACGAAGGGACGTGGACGGCAATGGAACCAGAGAGGCTTGGAGAGAACAACGCCGATCCTACGGGAGTGGGGAGGGGACCAAGAGGGGAGGGCTGGAGACAGCCGGGGAGAAGCAGGGCAAACTAGCAACCAGAGGAGGGGGAGGATGCGAGCCGGTCACCGACGGGACCGCGGCCGGAGAAGGCGAGGGGGAAGCCGGAAGGGGGTCAGGCGGAAGGTCGAGCAGTACGAGGAGGTCAGAAGGCCAGGGAGAGCGGAGTGTGGGAGAAAGAGGAGATATCGAAGGGGTGGGACATTTTCCAAGAGGCTTTTGGGGACATTTTGGAGTAAAGAGGCTTTTGCGGACATAGAGAGGATGCGAGCCAGTCGCCGACGGAGCTGCGGGTGGAGAAGGTGAGGGAAAAGCCGGAAGGGGGTCAGGCGGAAGGCCGAGCATTACGAGGAGGTCGGAAGGCCATGGAGAGCGGAGTGGGGGAGGAAGAGGAGATATCGAAGGGGTGGGACATTTTCCAGGAGGCTTTTGGGGACATTTTGGAGTAAAGAGGCTTTTGCGGACATAGAGAAAATATATATATATATATAAAGCCCTTACAGTTTGGAGTAAAGAGGCTTTTGGGGACATTTTCTAGGAGGTCCGCACAGCTGAGGATGATGTTACCCGTACGGAAGCTCTCTTCGCTATTCACAGATTTCCTGCCACCCGTGCCTCCCTGAACCTAACCATAGAGTTGCTGAAATTTTGCCTGAAAGTTGAAACTGAATTCTCAAAACAGAAAGCTAGACTGACCTGGGATAGTGAAGGGGACAAAAATACTAGCTTCTTCCACTCCGGTGTCAAAGGACACAGACAGCAGCTCAGACTCCATCAGATCACTGATGAGACCAGGCACATTATCAAAGATCAACGAGGTATCCAATTGGCGGCAGCCGACTTCTACTCCTAGCTGCTCTCCAAAGAAGACATAATCATGGACGAGGACCTCCTAGCGGAGATTCCCTGCCTGATTGATGACAGAGATATCACCCAGCTGGAGCACATCCCTTCTGAATATGAAGTCAAAGATGCTGTTTGGGCTCTTGACGAACACATCGCCCCTGGACCCGATGGTTTTACCGGTGTATTCTTCTGATCGTACTGGAACATCATCAAGTTCGATATATACGAGGCGGCCATCACATTTTTCCAAGGAGCCAGGTACCCCAGATGTATCTCCTGCGCTAACCTGATTCTTATCCCCCAAAAGGAAAACTCGGAGACCTTTAAAGACTTCCGTCCTATCAGCGTATGCACCTTCACCAACAAAATCATCTCCAAGATAATCGCCAACCGTATGACAGACCTCCCCAAAATTATATCCGAAGAGCAGAGCGGCTTTGTTCGCGGACGAAACATGTTAGACAACATTCTGATGGCCCAGAAAATGATCACATGCATTAAATTACCAGCTAGAGATGGGAACATTACGATCAAACTGGACATAGAAAAGGCGTACGATAGACTCGACTGGCAATTCATGATTTGGGTCATCAGGACCTTCGGGTTTTCGAAAAACTGGACCAATATCGTATGGAGATCTATCAGTAACTCATAGTTTTCTACGATTATTAATGGCCAAGCCGAAGGCTTCTTCAAATCTAGCCATGGCGTCAGGCAAGAAGACCCTTTTTCCTGCACTATCTTCATCATTGCCGCAGAAGCTTTGAGCATAAATCTTAACAAAATGGTGGAAACTCCGAATTTACAGTATTTTTATACCTCCAGCGGATGTCCGATCATCACTCACCTAGCGTACGCGGATGATATCCTCATATTCTCCTCTGGAGATGTCGGGTCCGTTGAAGTGGTTTATAATATGCAGCAAAAATACGCCAAATACTCGGGTTAGAGAGTCAATCCCAGCAAGGGTGTCATCTATGCCCACCATAAGTCCAACAGAGACCACGCCTCTTCGCTTTCCAATATTACTTCCTTTTTTGTTGCGTATCCACCTTTTTTCTACTTGGGGTGCCTGCAGGTTTACGACCGATCTAATGCGGGTATCTTCGATAGGCTGGTGGGCAAAATCAGGAAAAAAAACTGGAGGGATGGCACAACACTATACTTTTGCCTGGCGGGAAGATGATTCTGATTCAACATGTGCTCTTCTTTATCCCCATACACACATTAGCCGCCTGCTCCCCCCTAAGAAGGTACTAGCATCTATTGAAAAACTCTTTGCCAACTTCCTCTGGGGCCACTGTGACGGTAAGGATAAGCATCATTAGGCGAGTTGGGACACCATGGCCTGACCCAATGATGAGGGAGACCTCGATTTATATAGCCTGTTGCACGTCATTGATGCTTTCTCGATGTAGCTGTGGTAGAAACTTCAAGTGAGCCAAAATCTTTGGACGAGATTCATGAAGGCTAGATATTTCAAGCACATCCAGCCGTCCACTGCCGATTTCAACTACAGATCATCCGCGTCATAGCGGCACATCCTTCATGGACGGAACCTGTGTTTGCCATGAAATATAAAAGAGCAAAACAATTATCGGAGGACTGGACTTTTACTTCACGTTACAAACTCGCTTGTACAAAGAAAGCCTAGGGACGAAAACCTAGGTACAGCAGTCTAAGTACAATTGTTTATTTTTGATTCTGGAGGGTGACAATAGAGGCTCGGGAAAGCGACGGCAGCTCTGCCTTACTCCTTGGACGATCGGTGTGCAGCCTTGGCTCCAGAAGATTGCTTGGCATTGGAAGAAATGCTCTCTTTGCTGTCTCTCTGCTTCTTCTCTCCAAGTATCCTAGTGCTCTCTGATCTCGAGAAAGTCTCTCTCTGTATGTATGTGTCTGTATGTGTGTCGCAAGGGAATGGCATCCTGCTATTTATAAGAATGGGAGAGCCTTCTTAGGGTTTACAATGATTGTCCCTTAAAGTGGCGGCGGCCTGTTGCTCAATCAATCTGGGCCATTAATCTTGAAGGTGATGAATCTAGGCCATTTAGTGTAGATTACACCAAATCCTATCAGTAATTAATGCTAATTGGAATAAATCTCCATGATGATGATTTGCTGATGTCTGCGAATCTGAATGAATAAGTTTAATTCATTCTCCTGCCACGTGTCCCAGATTATTGGGATTAGACCCAATCTTTGATTTGCAATAAATCTGGGAAATTGATTAGCTTTATGACACGTGTCCTGGGAATCACTGAGCCGTATAAGGATTGAGCCGCATAAGGGTTGAGCCGCATAAGGGTTGAGCCGCATAAGCCTGGCCACGTGTCAGGGCTGCCTGGGGAGTGGCCTCTGAATCTTCGAACCACATGATAATCTGGACCATATAATGGGTAGTGAGCCACATGGAGATGATCCTTGTGAGCCGCATAGGGCTGCGTCTGCTTTAGTCGTATAGGGCTGTTTCGATCTGGGCCGCATAGGGCAACTTCAGCCTGAGCCGCATGGGGTGTCTCCGCTTGAGCCGCATATGGCTGTCCACGTGTCTAGGCCGCATGGTGTTTTCTGGATCTCGGTGGGGGGTTGTGCCAAAGATTTTTTTTGATTTCCTAGAATTCTGTCATTATGACAGAGTCACAATTGCCTCTTTATGTCAGGCCTGTCGTTTCGTCAGAGCGGTCAGCCGTCACAGTAATTAATGCAGTTCAGGGCGAAGGGGAAAACTGTTTGCAAGCCACGTGTCTTCTCTTCTGTGCCGCATAGAACGTCTTGAGCCGCATGGTCCCTCGTGCCGCATGAATTTTTGAGCCGTATGGGCTATCTGAGCCGCCTAGGGTTTCCTGGTCGCATGGATCTTTCTTTATTATTTTCCATGCTTCTACAAGACCCCCTTCAAAGTTTTCAATTTGCAAAATTGAAATACTTTAAATAAGAAGCATGGTTGTGTGCAAGCTCTTCTAGCCGTATATGAAGTTCTAACCGCATAAATGTCTTTTCAGCCGCATGGATGTCTTTGACCGTATGGAAGTTTCAGCCGCATGGATGGCCTAGTCGCATAGCTCCTTTCCACGTATGCGTATCTTTAATTGACACAAATTTGCTTTTAGCGCCATCTTTAGGGGGAATCCCAAGGGTTGGTTCATTAAATCTCAGGATTTTATGTCCTGGGTAAATCTCCTTTATGGAGGCAAAATCCGAGGAGTCGGACTTGTTTTTATACGAGGCGGTTTACTACTCCACGTGTTTTCCCTCTCGTTCTCCTATAAATAAGAGGGGTTTAAGAGAGAGAGGACCTCTTTACTTCCTCTTTTACTTTGAATTTTCCCCTACCCCGCTCTTCATCTTCTTCTTGATTGATAAAGGCCCTCAAGAAGACCGTTGCAGCGAGGAAGGCAGCGTCTTCGTCGACTGTGATCGCAGGGCAAGACCGCTTCTACTTCGACTGCGGCCGCTCCTTCACCGATCGTCGTCCCCGCGGCTCATCCTGACGTTCATCCTCCTATCGCTGGTAAGGACATTGTACTGGGCTCAAGAACCCTAACTGCTATGGCTACGTCGCATGCTTTATGCACGAGCCTTTGTGAGTCGCATGTTCGGCCTACGGTCGAGCTGTGAGCCGTATAAGAATAACTGCTGTGACCGTATACGCGCTTTGCCAATGCAGCCGCATGAGCTATGTTGAGCCGCATGGATCCGCATAAATCTTGTCTGGCATGCGGTCAGTGCGAATTTTGTCCGAACCCTAAGGGCCTCACGGCCGCATAAATTTTTACCGAATAGGGCCACATAAGTGTTTTTCAGAGATTAAGCCGCATAAGGCTTCATTGGGGCCACATGCGGCTCTGTTAAGTTAGAGCCGTATAAGCTTGCTAATACCTTATCAGTTCTTTTGTCCATCTTTTTAATTTATCTCTTCATGTCTTCTTCTCAGTGAATCTGCCAGTTAATGCCGCTGGGGAACCTTTGGTGGGTCGTGCCCAATCTGCTCTGGGTTATAGGTACGACCACATAGTTAGGCATGTGGCAGACCAATTTCCTAGTGATGAGCCTCCGGCGAGATTGAAGGCCATGAAGAACCAGCCTTTCTATTTTCTCAATGCTATGATGACCTCGAGGAAATTCGAAGGGGAGTACCTGAAGCATGCGTTCTTTTTTGGAGACGTCTTGATTGTGAAGAACAGCCAAGTTCTGGAGGTGTCAGAGAACTGGAGTTTTATTTCTAATGGGATGGCGATCCGCATCCCCCAAATGGAGCGTCACTTCCCATTATCTTGGTTCAACATGCTCCCATTGGACCGGAAGATAGAGGAATCTTTAACTCCTACCCGGAGTAGGATGTTCGTGGGAGACATTCATTATAACAACAGCTTGAAATCGGTGTGTACGGGCAAGGTGCATGCCAGCTATTCTGTAATGGGGTTGGCTCCGGGTACGTTCTTGAATGTGCCAGGTCCCAATTTTATATTTTCTACAGCCGACACTATCATAAACCAGCTTGCTCGAAAGGGCTCTTATCCCATTGGTCGGCTGATGTTCCCCAGCTGGATACATCCGATTCCCTTATGGACCAATCTATCTGCATAGATTTTACAAAAGTATGAGGCCTTTCTGTGCGAGATTGGTCTTTATCATGCTATTCGGGGTACCAGCCAAGGCTTGCCCATAAACAAAAAATTATTTGTATCCCTGCTGGAGATGTATAACCGCCGGACGGGGACCTTCTATACACCCGTAGGGGAGATGGGACTTGCGCTCCATGAAATATACGCGGTCTCCAAGCTTCCTTGGGGGACGAAGCTTTTGAGGCATATACTCCTACGAATAAGGAGTTTGAAGATTTGAAAAGACAGTACCCGGGCTTCGTGGCTCTTTACCAAGAAATATTATGCCACTATAGCACATGTCATCAGATAGCCAAGAAGGAAAGCAGCTCGGAAGGGCATACTCTCCATACCAAGGACTGGGTGCGCTATCTCTTTCCGACAGATGCCTCTGGTCAAATTACCTCTCCACGTCCTCGGTCCCTTGAGACGGTCAAAGCCTTAGTGTTGTCCGCTAAGAAACGACCTCGACTAGTGATACGTTCGAGAGCAGGACCGACTCTTTCGACTATTTTTACCAAGATACCCAAGAATTGTCGGAGAAGGCGCTCCTGGCGGGATTCTTAATGATATGGCTGCGAAACTGTGTAGTCTCGGGCGGAGCAGGTTCCATTGAGAGGATAAGTCGTAATTTTATCCTACCGGCTGTGAAGCTAGTTTTGCGGGTCTGGCTAGCTCTCCTCCCGGCCATGGTGTGCAGCATACACCGCGGCCTTCGTTCTTTCACATCCAAGGTTATTACTCACGATGTGACGAAAGATTTTGAACGGACCGAGCTACCTTACCATTATTTGATGGGGTGGCTGTTGATGCATTATCCGTCTTTGATGAGACCGGACTCTGAAGACGGCATAACCGATGACGATGCTCTTATCTTCCATTATCGTAATGAGTCTTGGGATTTTGAGACTATGCGTGCTTGTCGGATGGCACTAGCGAGGGCAGACATGTACAACATCTTCGCGTCTGTCCCTCGTTTCACTGATGAGGAAGTAGCGACTATCCATCTTGACGGTATTGGCCCCCCTCAACTTCTGGACGGCCAGATGCTTATGTGGCTGCAAAATATCTGCCCCGCTCATCTGGTGTATCACAACCGTAATACTGTCTTTCTAGAACCCTATCTGCCCAGCAGGTTTGTCCGTCAATTTGGGTATAGTTAGCTTTTTTTGGACAGCCCCAGCTCTTGTTTGGACTTTGAAGGTAGCCTTCTAGACGGTATCCGGGCCTGGCATTACTATGACACATTCCACACCCGTGCCGTTTTCTCAGTTCCCGCTATCAAGGCGTCAGTAGATATCTTGTATATGGCGGCTTTGTACCATGTCATGGTGAACAAGCCCCTGTCGGTTTTAACCCATATACCAGTTTCATCGTTGGTACTGGCTTGGATGAGGGTTCCCAGGGGGCCAAGACAAGGAAGAGGAAGAACAGAGTCGAGGTGCCGGAATCGGACTCTGATGCTGCGGATGACGAAGACGGCGAGCCTGACGGAGATGACCTTTCCCTTTCGGCGGCAGATGTGGAGACAGATCAGCCACCTGTATTACCAGATGAGACAATGGTTGATCAGTCATCCGTTGCACCCGGCCTTGCCCGCAAGCGCAGCAGAAGACTTTCTCCTGTCGGTGGCATTCCTCGCTCCCGGAAACTGGCTGCGACCAGATATCACGAACTACCTATAACGGAAAGAGGCAAAGAAATCGACGCCGCCTCGGAGGTAAATGAGTTACTACCGGTCCTTCCTTTTTTAGTTTTGACTTTAACCATATTCCTTCTCTCTCGTAGGCGTCAGAAGAAGAGGTCTCTCGAGTGGCCGAGATCGTGACTTATGATGACGGGGGCTCTGGTAAGCCTGTCCCTAAGATTGCTAAATTTCGTCCAGATGACGCTGATCAGGTTGCCTCTTTCTCTGAAGTGGCCGGGTTAGGGGAACGGGCCAGATTTAATTTGGAGATTGCGGGTGAGGGGACTCTGCCATCTGCGAACAAGCTGCAGCCTCAACGCTCCTCTCTCGGTAAGATAAGCCGAATTTTAACTTGCAAGGAGGCCTATCTGCTCTATGATCACATCCTTCGGGTCACATCGATTGATCATTGTCATGGACATACAGGTCGTACCCCTCCCGTGTCAAGGACGGACCTTATTGAGACTAGCTCTGTCGAAGGGGCACCGGCGGAGAGAGGCGTATCTCCTTCCTCCCCAGCTTATCTTGATGATTCTCTTGCGGGCTCTAGTTCGGCTAGTCTGGTGATGGGACAATTGGGGCAAGGGGTAATGGTCCTGGCGTCTTCTTCTGCTAGGGTGGCCCAGAGAGTCGACCTTTCTGCCCTGCCAAGTGTCCAGACTCCTTCGGTGGCAGAGGAAGAGTTGGCCGCTATCCGTGCCTCGTTCTATTCGAAAATCGCCCCCCTGGTGGCCAGTTCTAGCACCGCCCCTTCAATGCCGCCGGCCACGCTCCCTCTGACGCCGTCCACGAACGAGGTTCTGGACGAATCTTTACAGGACGTGGTCGATAGCTTTCATCGTCACCTGAAAAGGGGGATAGAAGCTGCCGTGGACAGAGGGACCTCTTTCGTCTTGGCCCGACAATGCGCACAGGGTCAAATCGATATCCTTAAGGCCCTTTCCGGTGGGGCAGGGGTGGCTGCACTCCTGGAATCGAAATTGCTGGAGACTGATCAATTGGTGGCCCAGCTTCGGGAATTGCGGCAGGTTGATCTATCTGCTGCTATTGATCAGGGTCGTCGCTGCTATAGAGAAAGCGAAGGTTGCTCAAGATAAGACCAGACCAGCCATACTGAAGGATCTTTGCACCTTGTTTAATCGATATGATCAATTGAGCCATAAGAGTGAAGACGTTACAGCTCGGGAAGCAATTGCCTCTCGCGGGATTGCTGATATGCGGGAACAGATCCTTGAGCTTCAGAGGAAGTTAACTTTCTTTGAGTCTGAGCTTGAGGCTGCCCGGATTGACAGAGGGCTGATTGTCCATGAAGCTGATGATGTTAATAAAGCTTCTGCTGACTTGGAAGCGGCTCTGAAGAAGTTAGATGATGACTGTCAGGCACTCATGGACCTGGATAATGGGGAGCAGTTATCTCAGGAGGCTGAGCGCCGAACTAGACAGAGGCTCGAGGGGGGTACGGTTTTGGTGAGAAACCGGCTCCTGGAGTTGTGTAATGCTGAGCTATAGTTGGCCTTTTCTTCTTGTTTTGTTCCTGTTTTCTTTTTTCCTTTCTTCTTCCTTTTTTCTTTTTGTGAGAGGGACGTGGTCCCAAGATGTGTAATGCTTTTTTATTCCTTCAAATAAAGAGCACTTTCCATTCTACCCTTCATTTACATTGCTTTGTACTTGTGATATTGTGGTGATGTTTTCCCCCGCATAGGGGACTTATCTGTGGACCTGTTACCCATGGCATACCTTGGTTTTAGGTACAGGTAACAAGTTTGACTGTGGGTACTTAGAACAGTCCCACGGCAAGGTGGTCGTGGACGTTCCAAGTATCGGGATATAGAATGCCATGGAGCAGCTGGGCTCCCAGGGCACGATGAGGAATAGCGGGCCTGTACTAAGAAACTTAGCAAAGGACATTTGTGGGCCTATTATCCTTGGCGTACCACGACTTAGGATACAGATAATAGTATAAAGGGGGACCAACATACTTACTCAGAGGTTATGAGGACATGGCAAGTATGAGGGTTTTTGCCGTGGAGTATTCCTACTCAGAGGTAGTAAGGACGTGGTAGGAGTGGACTCAACGGATGATATTTGTGGTCAACAGAGGACATTTGTGGTCAACAGAGGACATTCGTGGACCTATTACCCTTGGCGTACTCCAGTTGTGGGTACAGATAATAAGTCGAAAGGGAATCATCATACTTACTCAGAGGTTATGAGGACACGGCAAGTATGAAGGTTTCTTCGACGGAGCCTTCCCACTCAGAGGTAATGAGGACATGGCAGGAGGGAGCTCAATGAAGGAGGGCACATAGAACGACTCAGAGGTAATGAGGACATGGAAGTTCTATGTAAGGGGGTAATTTGTTTTTGGCGAAAATGAAACGACTCAGAGGTAATGAAGATATGGCCGTTTTGGCAATTTGTGGATCGATTACCCTTTTTGTGCACTGGTAGTACGGGTATTAGATCATGAGGGAGGATCTCTTCCAGGAAGAAAGTTCAGAGGTATGATCATACATGACTTACTACCTGAAAGAGTGACCGGGATGTGAGTTCAGAGGCACCAGCGGGTACATGACTCGATATTGTGAAAGTGTGAGTTCAGTGGCACCAGCGGGTACATGACTCGAAAAATCTGGAGAATGGTGAGTGTGAGTTCAGCGGTACCAACGGGCACGTGACTCGAAAATATGGAGAATTTGTGAGGGTGAGTTCAGAGGTACCAATGGGCACGTGACTTGAAAATCTGGAGAATTTGTGAGGGTGAGTTCAGAGGTACCAGCGGGCACGTGACTCGAAAATCTGGAGAATTTGTGAGGGTGAGTTCAGAGGTACCAGCGGGTACGTGACTCAATGATCTGGAATTTTGTTGATGTGAGTTCAGCGGCACCAGCGGGTGCATGACTCAATGATCTGGACTGTTTTGTGGATGAGAGTTCAGCGGCACCGACGGGTACATGACTCGGTAATCTGTGAAAGTGAGTTCAGCGGCACCAGCGGGCACATGACTCAAAAATCTGGAATATGTCGTTTAGACATAATATTTCTTCAGGAACTTGCCATTGACTGGCAACATGAGCAAATCCCTATTCTGTTTTGCGAGGCGGTAAGCACCGTTGGAAAATACAGCCTCGATGATAAATGGGCCTTCCCATTTTGGCTGAAACTTGCCGGCGGTCTTGTGAGTCATGACCATCGGTCTCCGGACTGTCAAAACGAGATCGTCCACCTGGAATGTTCTGATTTTAACCTTCTTGTTGAAGGCTCCAGAGATGCGTGCTTGGTATAGTTCGATCCTTTGCTGAGCTAGGAGGCACTTTTTATCTAAGGCCTCCAACTCTTGTAGTCGGCGTCGGTAGTTATCATCCGTCGTCAATTGATGAGTGAGGGCGACGCGAAATGAGGGTATTTGAGTCTCTAATGGGAGAACTGCCTCACTCCCGTATACCAGGGAGAATGGTATGTTCCCGGTAGCTGTTCGGACTGTAGTATGGTACGTCCATAAACATTCACCGAGCTTCTCGTTCCAGTCGTATTTATTGGAAGAGACAAACTTCTTGAGGAGTTTGATGATTATTTTGTTGAATGCCTCTGCCAACCCGTTCGCTGTCGGGTTGTACGGTATTGAAGCAATATTCTGGATGCGATATTTGTTGCAGAACCGATAAAAAGCATGGCTTGTAAACTGCGAACCATTATCGTGGATGATCCTCCGGGGCAGTCTAAAGCGATAGATGACGTGATGCTTGAGGAAGTTGATCACGTTTGAGGTTTTGACTTCTGCAAGTGGCACAGCTTCTGTCCATTTGGAGAAGTAATCTGTGATTGCAAGTATGAAGCGATGTCCCTGGGAGGAAGGTGGAGTAATTGGACCGATGATGTCCATTCCCCATACTTCGAAGGGCCAGGATGCCACTGTTGGATGTAGAAATTCGGATGGCTGGTGAATGAAGTCCGCGTGGACTTGGCAGGCTTTGCATTTTCTCGTATAGTCTATCGCATCTGCCACCATCGGGGGCCAGTAATAGCCCATTCGGCGGAGACGGTCTTACAATTTAGGGCCAGGCTGATGGGCTCCGCAGACACCGTCATGAGCTTCTTGCACGGCTTCTTTGGCTTCTGCGTTTGACAGACACCGAAGCAATACTCCATCATAGGATCGGCGATACAGCATTTTCGTCTCTGTATCATAGAAGAATCTGAGGGAACGCCATTTGATAGAGGTGGCCTCCTTTGGGTTCTCGGGCAGGATGTCGTAGACGACGAAGTTGATGATTGGCTGTCTCCAATCGGGGGCATCATCGATCGTCTGGACGGAATAACTCGCCACGAATTATACGTTGTTCTTGGGACAGACCAGTTCGTGGCCTATCATATCTACTGATTGATGAGTATGATTTGGCACCGCTAGGAAAGCGGCCAGGCCTGCTAAGGCATCGGCTTCGATATTTCAGAGTCTGGGGACGTGCTCGATGAAGAACCCCTCGAACGACAAGATGATATCGATCGCTATTTGGTGATAAGGGAACATGTCTTCGTGGCGGACTTCGTATGAGCCCCGGATTTGATTGACGATTAACTGAGAATCGTCGTATGCTTCAAGATATTCTATCCCCAGCTCCCTTGCAAGTTGGAGGCCAATGACCAGAGTGTTGTACTCGGCCACATTGTTAGAGCAGGGTTCTGTGAGAGAGTAAGCACGGCTGATCACCAATCCGGTAGGAGAAACCAACACCACCCCGACTCTGACGACGATGTTGCCCTTAGGTCCAGTTCTCGAAGCGCCGTCCAAGAAGATTCGCCATATATCATCGTGAGAGGTTGTATACGAGTCGACGACCTCATCTGGGATCTCTTTATATATCCTGGACGACTCCGAGCCCGGGTGGGCTACCAAAAAGTCTGCCAGGGGCTAACCTTTGACCGCCTTTTCTGGGACGAAGATCATATGATAGGGGGTAGCAATATTGCCCATGTAGCGAGGCGAGAGCTGAGTACCCCTGGTTTAGTCATGAGGACCCTGAGAGGGTTGACTCGTGAGATCACATGTATTATTTGTCCGATGACATAGTGCCGCATCTTCTGAATGGCGAACACCAGGGCAAGGCATTCCTTCTCCACGATGGTGTATCGGTGCTCTGGCCCAATCATCATTCGACTGAGGTAATATATGGCTTGCTCATGGCCTGCATCATTGTTTTGTGCTAACAGGGCTCCGAGGGAATGCTCTATTGCTCGTACGTTGAGCAGGAATGGTTTTCCAGCAACCGGGGCCACCAGAACTGGAGGGTTCGACAAATATTCTTTGATGCTGTCAAAGGCACGCTGGCATTCTTCGTCCCATACAAATGATATGCCCTTCTTCATGAGGTGGGTGAATGGTCGACATCGCCCGGAGAGGTTAGAAATGAACCTCCTGATGTAAGCTAGCCTCCCTTGAAGGCCTCTGAGTTTGCGAAGATTTCTCGGGGGACCCATCTCCATAATTACCTTTGTTTTCTCAGGGTCCACATGGATACCCTGGGCGGTGATGATGAAGCCCAAGAACTTCCCGCTGGATACATCGAGGAAGGACTTTGTAGGGTTCATTTTTAAATTATGCGCTCGCATCAGGTCGAATACCGTCCTCAGATCCTGCAGATGGTCCCCCTTACAGCGACTCTTGACGGCGATGTCATCAACGTAACACTCCACTGTCTTGCGTAAGTGGTCCCTGAAGATGATACTCATGGCTCTTTGATATATGGTGCCTGCGTTCTTTAAACCGAAAGGCATGACGGTATAGCAATACGTGCCAATCGGTGTTCGGAAGGATGTGTGCTTTTCGTTATTAGGAGACATCTTGATTTGGTTGTACCCCGAGAAGCCATCCATGAATGACATACGTTCAAAGCCGTAGGTATTGTCAATCATGATGTCCGTGATAGGGAGGGGGAATTCATCTTTGGGGCATGCTTCGTTCGTATTGCGGAAGTTGATGCAGATTCGAATCTTTCCATTCTTCTTGAGGATGGGTACTATGTTGGCGACCCAATCCGGATATTGTTCCTCACGAATGAAGCCGCTGGCTATCAGTTTGTTGACTTTAATTTCGATCGCATCCATGATGCCTGGGCGAAAGTGTCGTTGTTGTTGCTTGACTGGCTTTGCGTCCGGCCGAATGTTGAGCTTGTGAAGAGCAATATCGGGATTTAACCCCGACATATCTTCATAGCTCCATGCGAACACATCAATGTATTCTTTGACAAGTTCCAGCAGCGATTCTCGCTCTTCGTCTGTTAGGCTTTTACTGACGAAGATTGGTTTTGGAGAAGATTTGCTGTCGAGGTCGACCTGTGTAACCTCATGTTCAGTAGGAGGTTCTCTCAGTTCGAACCGCTTGTTCGAACCGCTTTTCCCATTGTGCATCCAACTGTTGGGCCCACGGCTCTGACTCGAGGATTTCAGGGATGTCTTCCTCTTCTTTATAAGCGTCGGCGAATGCCATGTTGACTGATAAGACTTGTCTGAATACATCTCCGATGCTGGTATCTGAGTCAGAAGTTGGTGACCCGGTCGAATGTGAATGCCAGTCACATTCTTCATCTGAACTCTCAGGGGTCGTCGTAGGTGTAACATACCCTAATCCATATCGAGTTTTGCTATAGTAGTCACGTGGTTTGCCAGCCGGGACCGGTGGCTTCAAAGGTAATCGTTGTCCAGTACCGTAGTTTAAGCCTGGTGTTGTCTCCAGATCATACCCCTATTTCTGCATAAGATATTTGGATTGGGGGCTATAAAGATACAGAGACAGTCTTCCGACATCTGATCTAAGGTCGACATCTTCTATGGTGAAGGGATGCAGATCGTCCTTCCGGTCGAAGATGATTGGATGGTCCCTTCCCTCGATTATGCGATAAGCGTCTTCCGCTGGAGTAAGTTGGATTACGGTATGCACATTTGTCACCTGTGTGTGGAGGTGAATGCATATACCGTGTTCCATAGCATACATCGTACAGAGCTTATTAAGCTCGAGATAGTTCAAAGATAGCCTTTTATTGATGAAGTAAGGTATCTTTTCTAGGGAGATTACATCATCTGCGGAGGGAACATCAGTGTGGGCAGCCATATACTTGGCTAGCTCCGGTTCCTCTTCGGCTACCCCCTGTATAAACGACGACTGAGAGGACGACCTGGGCAGCTTGATCGTCAGAGATTCAGCTGGTGGAGCAGAGCGTGGAGTTGTTGGCAGACTAGCGACCCCCAGTCTGGTGGTCGATGCCGGGCGGGGAGTGGTTGGTTTGCTAGAAGTTCCAGGCCTTGCATCGGGGTGATGACTCTTCTTGGGAAGGCATATCGTCATTGGCTTGTCGGAGGGATTGAGCTTATCCGTTTGCGGCTGGCCGACTCTCGGCAGCCTGATTGTCAGCGGCTCTGTTGTGGGTCTTGGCACTTGGCCAGACCTTGGCAGCCGAATTATCATCTGCTCTTCTTGTGCCGAGAGGCTGATTGAGTCCTTACGCAGAGTGGCGGTAAGGGGTGCAGACTTGCCAGGTTTGCGAGCTTGGAGGTGGATCATCAGAGGCTCTTCTGATCCTGTGGCTGTCTCGGTGCGAGCTTACACATCTCCGTCACCAAGGTGCTTCTTCGATTGTTCGTACAGACAGGAGTTTGAGTAGTAGGATTCGACCCCTTTGAAGGGATCGATATCAGCAAATTCCGTCCTCACGAAGTCGTGTTTGTCGACATATTTGAAGCACTGGTGCAGCGTGGAAGGCACGATCATATAATCGTGTATCCACGGCCGTCCTAAGAGAATGTTGTATGAAGTGTCTGCATCTATGACGTAGCATGTGACCTCTGATTAGAGATCGCCAATTTGACACTTCAGACAAATCTTTCCAATTGGGTAGCTCCTGCCCGAATTGAAATCACTGATGGCGGTGCTTGTAGGCGTCAGGCGATGCATTGGGATGCGGAAATGATGTAGCAGACCCTTTGGGATAATGCTTATGGAAGAGCCAGGATCGATGTGCATCCGATCCACCTTTACGTCGCCGATATATCCAGTGTAGTATAATGGGCGATCGTGCAGGTTAGTTTTGATGAGCATGTCCGGTGGAGTGAAGACAATGTTGGGCATCACTCCCGGGCAGGCACTGTCTTGGAGATCTGCAGGCGGGTTTTCTTCCGTGAGGTTGACCTGAGCCAGGTATACGTTGGCATTTTGGAGTGCATCGCTCAAAGCCGCGCGAACATCCTTTGAGAGTCTCAGAAGCTCGTATAATGACAACTTGGCCGGTGTGTTGGCCAACTGCGCTAAGATGTCAAAGTTGTAGGGCTTCTCCAGCCCTTGTGATGCCTCTTTTCGGAGGGATTTGTCAAAGCGAGTCTCCCTCGGCCTAGGCTTGTCGGTCGTCGGAGGCTGAGCCGGTCCTGGAGCGTCCATTGTAGCGGGCTGATGATCTTCAACCGAATTGTCAGCCACAGGTTAGGATTGTGCCCCAGACCGTGTGATGACGGCTGTAGCTTCTTCGATATCTGCTGAGATTGTGCAGCAGGTCCTAACTTTCCCACTTTTCTTCTTGTAAATAAAAGGTGATGTGGGCCGAGTTACTTCCGACACCAAGTCTGGATGGACCCACATGACCTTCCCTCGTGATGTGGTGAGGGGTACTAGACCAGCAGCCTGATCTCGGGGAGGTGGAAGATTAGCAATCTTCATTGTCGCCAGAAGGATGGGGATCACGCCATCTTGAGTTTCCGTCGGAAGGAAGCTGCCGAATTGTACTGACACCATATTGGCTGCCACCGTTACTTCTTCAAAATCGATGGCCAGTGCGTTTGAATCAATGAGATTTTGGATGTACCATTTTAGCTGGTAGCAGTCGTGTGTAGCATGGTGGACGTAGCGATGATAATGGCAGTACTTTGGGTTCTCCATCTCTGCCGACCGCAGTTCCCGTCTTGGTGGAGGAAGCTGAATTCTGTCTCCTTGTATGAGCATGTCCAAGATGGGCTTGACGTGACCGTCTTCGAAGGAGTAAGTGATTTACGATCATTGTTTGTCTGCTGGCTTTGGCTCAGGTTTCTATGCTGTATCGGCCACCATAGCCTGCTTGTCCCTACTGTCCCTGTTGTTGGAGGGGCTACCCCCATTGTCGTTATTGGTGTTAGGACGCTTGCCCTTGTTCTCTCCGTCCGAGATATGCAATCCCAGTTGGCGAGCCTTCTTCAATCGTTCTTCGGCGATGTGGCGCTGATGATGAACGTCTTCCAGTCCTTGAATTGACTTTCGTCCATCCAGAGACTGATTGTTGGAAGCAATCTCTTTTGGCAAATTTCGATCAAGGAGGAATCGGGATTTCCAGATAGCAACTTCATGGCGTTTTGGCGGAACCGCTCAATGTAGTTCCTTGTCAGCTCCTTCTCCCCTTGGACGACGTCCATGAGGGTGGACATTATGATGTCCTGTCCTACTTCGTAGAATCTCTGTAATGCCTGTGGTTCGTATTATGTATTTCTGGAATACGTGTACGTATTTATTCTTGTATTGTATGATTTCCTTGCTTAATTTCCTCCCTGGGCTTGGTTTATTCTTGGTTTGGGTTGGCTTGGTTCGGTTTGGAATTGCTCTTGGTTCATCATGAACCAAGGGGTGAACCCCTACCTACCACCACCACTACCATTTATTAACCCTTCTTCTTTCTCTCTCTTCATTTATCATCTTCTCCACCATTACTTCCTTACCTACCAGAGAGAGGTTGAGAGAGGTCTAGGCAAGCACAACTTGCTTCATGAAGGAACTCTAATTTTATTGCTTTATTTTCTTCCTTACAGCATTTTAACTTACTTTAGAACTTGGCATTTTCACTTTCCATGGCTAGATTCTTCTAGATCTAAGTTTACTTTATTTTTGGATTTTTTGGGTTTTGATCTACTTAATCCTGTTATTTCTAAGTTTTAAGGGTTCTATGTTGTAGAGAACCTCGTTCTACCCCATTTTGACCTATGAAAGTTCGGATTTGGGCTCCGGATGATAGAGTTATGCAGCTTGGAAGCCATAGCTTATGGTGTACTTCTTCTCGGAAATTTGGAGAAGAAGCACAGTCCCAAGCCACATGGTGTACTTGACCGCATGAACATTCATGCGGCAAGTCAGTCCCAACCGCATGCACTATTGCCTTGACTTGACCGTGTGACAAGTTCATACGGCAAGTATTTCCAGCCGCATGGGACCCAGTCAGTTCAGCCGCATAGGACTAAGGACCTTATCCTGCCGCATCAGCTTATCTTGGCCGCATGAGTTGGCTCCAGCCGCATGTACACAGCCTTGACGAGCCGCATGAACCAGACTCACTCGCTGGCCGCATGAGTCCTATATCCGCCAGCCGCATGAGATCCTAAACCTTATAAGCCGCATGAACTCCCCCCTCCCTCCCCCCGTCAGCCGCATAAGCAATCACCTTGACCCAGCCGCATGGGGCTCGACTTGGTTGAGCCGCATGGACTCATTTCCGCCAGTCGCAGGAGTACCCTTGCCCTCCTGGCCGCATGTGTCTTGCCCTTCTCTTGGTCGCATGAGAATCCCTCTCCTGCGAGCCGCATGGGTCCTTAGTTCCCCCGACCCGCATGAATCTCTTTCCGGCCGCATGAACCCGACTCCTTCCCCAGCCGCATGAGATCTATCCTGGCCGCATGTGCCTTAACCACATGGCTCTTTTATAGCCCTGTTGATAATTGAGCATGACGTGATAGTGACCCGTAGTGGTGCACTCCTGACATAATAACCTGACATGACCTGATAGTGGCCCGTCGTGGCGCACTCCTGACTAGTACACTTGATATGATAAACCTGACATGATTATCTTGAACAGCTGTTGCGACGGCTACCTGACATGACATGACCTGTATAAATAACCTGGACACCATGGACGATTGTGCTTATACAAATAATCCAGTCCTGTCTTGCATCATGTCTAGGAGGGGACTCCTGAGTACCACGGTCAGGAGTACCCATTGAAATGGACTAAGGATAATAACTAGATTAATACACTAGTCATAAAGAGATCTCCCAGCTACAGGCAATCCCGTTACCTGGGCACGCCTTGGGATCTGTAGCCTGCCGTCGAGTAGGGCACATTTCCAGTACACTGTCATGTGTTGTACCCTTCAAGCTACCTAAGGGTACATTCGTTTCCTGGACGATGTACCCACCTGAATTCAACTCTGATCTTTCAACCCGGGTAACCTGGATGGTCTGCAGGGCTTGTGGCTGTGGAATAATCTCACTGCATCTTGTTAGTAATTAGGCTTGTGACAACCTAGTTAGTTAAAGTATCAAGCCGTAATTCTTGCTTGGCCGTGAAGTGATTGGATGGAGTCTAACCAGTCTAGTCTTGCCTTGATCCTGATCCAGATTATTGAATGACCAGAATGCTTGTATTTATTTTACCGATAAATGGTAAGAATTCCAAGTTCTGTTCAGACGAAGGGTTACAACCCCGATCCTTATTTGGTTTACGGGTTGTAACCTGGTTATCTGAATAGTTACATGGTTATCTCGTCGTATATCATCCTGATGTATTTTCTTTATTTCCAGTTCTTACTTTTATTTATATCTTGTGCTGATTGCTGGTTTTAGTTCCTAAGTGAAGCTTCCTTTGTGGCACTTGCTCCTTCTGGGGTCTGATCCAGATGGTTTTATGTGGCCAGATTTTGGAACAGCTCCGGAGGATCTACCGACCTTCCAGCCAGATGGTGGCCACTAGACGGAACCCTGGCAACGAGTGGGTTTATTTTTGATCTTCCACTTTATTGTAAAAATATTCTTTTGAGGCGTTTAGCCGACGAGCACCTGTTTAGCTCGATTGCACTTTACTTACTATCTGCCTATGGGCTGTAACATGATTGACAGATCCTAGGGTTGATCATGTATGACTAAACTCTTGCTAGTCCTAATATTTTGTAACGATTAGCTTCATGATCAGCTGAATATGTAATATTTGGGATGCCTTACTATTATATATTTAATGATCATACTTCTTGTAACCTTTTACTTACTTGCTTGTGATTAAGACACTAGGCTTGTTCATGACCTTAAGAGACTGTTGGCTTGTAGATAAACCCTCATGTATCTAGATAGCCGTGACCGTATAGCGAGATGGATTCCATTTCATATACGTAGCTGGCTATGTCTGCCCCCGCTCTCTAGTATTCTGGTTCTGGGGCGTGACATGGTTTAAGTGGTGGCCCATGCAGGTCTTGTAAATCAAGATATGTGAGGGTTTACCGAATAGATGTCTCAATCAGTATTCGTCCTTGATCTCTGCTCGTATCTTCTGAATCCCTGGATTCTTATCCTGATCATATGTTTGTATCATTGATCTGTCCTGGTCCTTCCTTATTGTTCCCTATGTCGTCTTCTTCAGCGGCATTGTTCATGGTCCTACCGACCAGTAAGGCAGAGCACCTCCCGCGGACCAGCAGCAACCTGGAGATCAAGCCCAGCATTCCGGAGTAGCCTCCAGAGTCGTACCTTCTGGCGGAGAGCCACCAGTCCAGCTAGTTTAACATGTAGAACATGATGACGGTACTTTGGTAGGACTCGTTAGGACCTTGATAGCTTTCCAAGACCGGCGTGGAGATGCCTTGTACCAGGCAGTGACGGATGCTTTGACCCGGGGTGGTCATCAGGGTAACAGCGCGGCCAACAGCTTCAAGCGCTTGAACCCTCCATTCTTCAACGGTAGTGAAGATGCTATCGCAGCAGATGCATGGCTTCAGGACACAGAGGTGATTCTAGAAGCAGCCAGGACCCCAGAGAACGAGAAGGTGGCCGTTGTGCGCCTGCAGTTGTTAGATCTTGCCCGCAGCTGGTGGGCAGCGCAGGCCGTTGGATTAGCAGCACCCATTGCTTGGGCAGTATTCAGAGAGAGATTCCAGACCAAGTATTTCGATGCCGTGGCTCGGTATGATCTGCAGACGAGGTTTACCAATCTGAAGCAAGGAGACAGGACGGTCGACGGATATGCGGCCGAGTTTTCCAGACTCAGTCGGTTTACTCCCACTTTGGTGGCAACCGAGTATGATAGAGCCCAGCGGTTCCAGCAGGGACTTCACCTGGAGATCTTGTTGGCAGTTGAGCAGTTTGAGCATCAGACTTTTGATGCAGTCTTGAGAGCAGCCCGGAGGCATGAGTATACCTTCCAGAGGATTATGGATAGGGTCGGAGGTCGGAAGAGATCTCACGGCCAGATGAATCAGTCTTCAGCACCAGCCCCGGCAGCCAGGGCTTTGACTATTGGAGCTCCGAGGCGAGCGGCCTCAGTAACGTCGGTTCAGCATTCCACTCCGACGTACCCTCAGCAGCAGAAGCACAAGCAATCTTCCGCAGTGGGTTATTCTCATTGTGGGAAGCCAGGCCATGTAGTGGCAGAATATCGCAGGGCACAGGGATTGTGTCTAGCTTGTGGAGCACCAGACCATAGGGTTGGATCCTGCCCGAATAGGGGTGGTTCATCATCGTCCAACCTTTCTAGCTCTTCGGTGAGAGGACCAGCTCCGGTCCAGCAGCAGCAGTATCCATTGCCGAGGCCCTTGCCGCCTCAGACCCAAGTGTTCCAGCAGCAGAACCCCCAGCAGTATGCACAAGTCCAAGCCCAGAGTCAGAACAGGCAGCGAGGATTTCAGCAGAGGGGACCAGCACCCCGAGGGCACGGTCAGGCTATGGTGATGACCGTGGAGGAAGGATTGGCACCAGGAGAGGTAGTGGCAGGTACTATTCTCGTCAACTCCTTTCCAGCTTCAGCTTTATTTGATTCTGGTGCATCGTATTCTTTTTTGTCTGCACGATTCGCGACACGGGTAGGATTGGAGCCCGAGTCATTATCAGTAAGGCATAATATACTTACTGGTAATGGACTTATGGGAGTAGATAGAGTATTTTTCTCGTGTCGGATCGTAGTTAGCGGTAGAAAATTCCCCGCTAGATTGATAGAGTTCCCGATGGCCGATTATAATGTGGTCCTAGGGATGGATTGGTTGAGGAACCAGTATGCTAGGATAGACTGCCACATTGGCAGGGTTGTTTTTAGCATTCCAGGCGAGCCGACGTTTTTTTTTTTCCCGAGGTGAAGTTGAGTCATCTCCTCCGATATTGCGGATGGCAGTAGCAGCAGTTCAGTTGCCCAGGATAGTCGAGGAGTTTCCAGATGTTTTCCCAGAAGAATTTCCAGGCATGCCTCCAGAGCGGAAGATCGAGTTCACTATAGACTTGATTCCCGGAACAGCCCCAGTGTCAGAGAGAGTTTACAGGATGGCGCCTTCAGAATTGGAGATCTTGTACAAGATGATTGAAGAACTTCGAACCAAGGGATTCATTCGTGCTAGTGGATCGCCTTGGGGAGCCCCGATGCTTCTTGTGAAAAAGAAGGATGGTACGTCTAGGTTATGTGTTGATTATCGTACCTTGAAATCAGTGAAAATCAAGAACAGATATCCTCTCCCAAGGACAGATGACTTGTTTGATCAACTCAAAGGGGCAGCAGTATTCTCGAAGATCGGCTTGCGCTCACGATATCATCAGATCAGAGTCAGAGAGCAAGACATCCCGAAGACAGCTTTTAGATTGAGGTATGGGCATTGGGAGTTCCTTGTTATGCCTTTTGGAGCAACCAATACGTCGGCAGTATTCATGGACCTCATGAATCGCATCTTCATGCCTTACTTGGATCAGTTTGTGATTGTGTTCTTGGATGACATCCTGGTCTACAATAAGAGTGAGGCGGAGCATGAGCAGCATCTCCGTGTGGTTCTTCAGATTCTCAGGGAGCACCAGTTATATGCCAAGTTCAGTAAATGCGAGTTCTGGCTCGATCGCATTTCGTACTTGGGTCATATCATCACTCGAGGAGGAGTAGAAGTGGATCCCCAGAAGATTGTGGCTATTGAGTCATGGCCAGTGCCCCGCACAGTTACAGAGATTCGTAGTTTTTTTGGATTGGCCGGTTACTACCGGCGGTTTGTTTCAGATTTTGCTCGAATTTCAGTGCCATTGACGCAGTTGACCCACAATGATGCGTAGTTTGCTTGGACAGCAGAATGTCAGAGTTCTTTTGAGCAGTTAAAGCGAGGCCTGATAACAGCTCCTATTCTCACGCTTCCAGATGGGACCGGAGGATTCTCAGTGTACTGTGATGCTTTAGGCAGAGGTTTAGGATGTGTTCTAATGCAGCATGGAAAGGTAATAGCTTATACGTCACGACAACTTCGTGATCATGAGAGGAATTGCCCAACCCATGACTTGGAGCTGGCAGCAGTGGTGTTTGCACTTAAGTTATGGAGGCACTACTTGTATGGAGACAGGGTAGAGATTTTCACCGACCACAAGAGCCTGAAGTATGTTTTCACCCAGAAGGATCTTAACATGCGTCAGAGAAGGTGGCTGGAACTTCTTATGGATTATGATGTCAACCTGCAATATCATCCTGGGAAGGCCAATGTTATTGCGGATGCATTGAGTAGGAGAGCGAGAGTTTATTTTCTAATAACGCAACCAGAGCTGTTAGCAGATCTTCAGAAGATGGGTATTGAAGTTGTTCTCCCTTCCAGTATGGCCTTGATGGCCAGTATGCAAGTTCAGTCCACTATAGTCGAGAGGATCCGGATGGCGCAGTCGGTAGATTCCAAGCTTCAGCTACTCAGAGCAGAGTATGAGGCAGGACGAAGACCAGAGTTATGCATTCATGATGATGGTACACTTCGACAGGCTAATCGTCTTTGTGTACCCAGTGGAGATATCAGGCAGGAGATCATGTTGGAAGCGCACAGTTCTCAGTATTCCATCCATCCTGGCAGTACGAAGATGTACCGTGATATCCGGCAGTATTTCTGGTGGAATGGCATGAAGCGGGAGATAGCTCGATTTGTCTCTCGGTGTTTGGTTTGCCAACAAGTTAAAGCCGAACATCAGAGACCGGCTGGACTTCTTCAGCCCTTACCGATTCCAGAATGGAAGTGGGAGCATGTGACCATAGATTTTATGACTGGACTACCTAGATCCCCAGCTGGTAGAGATGCTATCTGGGTTATAGTTGATCGGCTCACGAAAGTGGCTCACTTTCTTCCATTCAGAGTTGGTCAGTCGACGGCTCAGCTAGCAGAGATGTACCTCAGGCAGATTGTCAGGTTGCACGGAGTGCCAGTCAGTATCACCTCGGACCGAGATTCAAGATTTACATCGCACTTTTGGGTAGCTTGCAAGAGAGTTTGGGAAATCATCTCCAGTTCAGTTCAGCATATCACCCGCAGACAGATGGCCAGTCGGAGCGCACGATCCAGACTCTTGAAGACATGTTGCGGTCTTGCACACTTAACTTCGATGGTTCATAGAAAAATCACTTGCACCTAGAGAAATTCTCGTACAACAACAGTTTCCCAGCCAGTATCCAGATGGCACCGTTCGAGGCACTGTATGGTAGGAAATACAGATCCCCGCTAGCCTGGGATGATGTTGGAGAGAGACAGATGCTCGGTCCAGAAATTATTGCCCAGACAGTTGAAGTGGTCAGGCGAGTCAGAGATCATCTTCGAGTTGCCCAAGATCGCCAGCGCCATTGGGCCAATTCTTATCGGCGCCCTCTTGAGTTTTCGGTCGGCGATCATGTATTCCTGAGGATTTTGCCTAACCATGGCGTCATTCGTTTCGGCGTACGGGGCAAGCTTAGTCCTAGGTATATATGATCGTTTGACATTCTGGAGCGAGTAGGAGATGTATCCTATCATCTCGCTCTTCCGCCGTCGCCAAGCGAGGTGCATGACGTGTTCCATGTATCCCAATTACGACGGTATATCCCGGATCCGAGCCACATCCTGGATCATTCGGAATTGGTTGTTGGTACCAACCTTTCGTATGAGGAGAGGCCCATGTCTATATTGGACCGGAGAGAGAAGATCCTCAAGAACAAGACTATCAAGTTAGTCCGAGTTGCTTGGGATTATCACTCTTTGGGGGAGTCAATGTGGAAGCGTGAGGATGATATCCGATCGCGATATCCCGACTTGTTTGACTCGTAAGGTATAATGTCTTTCTTATGCCTCATGCCTTCGATTCCTTGCTTGAATGAGTGATTGTCTGCCTAGTTATAGCTTGCATGTGATTAATATAGCTTGTCATTGCTCCTCTAGCCTCTTGATTAAATTTCGAGGACGGAATTCTTTTAAGATGGATAGAGTTGTAATGCCTGTGGTTCGTATTACGTATTTCTGAAATACGTGTACGTATCTAGTCTTGTATTGCATGATTTCCTTGCTTAATTTCCTCCCTGGGCTTGGTTTATTCTTGGTTTGGGTTGGCTTGGTTCGGTTTGGGATTGCTCTTGGTTCATTATGAACCAAGGGGTGAACCCCTACCTACCACCACCACTACCATTTATTAACCCTTCTCCTTTCGCTCTCTTCATTTATCATCTTCTCCACTATTACTTTCTTACCTACCAGAGAGAGGTTGAGAGAGGTCTAGGCAAGTGCAACTTGCTTCATGGAGGAACTCTAATTTTATTGCTTCATTTTCTTCCTTACAGCATTTTAACTTACTTTAGAACTTGGCATTTTCACTTTCCATGGCTAGATTCTTCTAGATCTAAGTTTACTTTATTTTTGGATTTCTTGAGTTTTGATCTACTTAATCCTGTTATTTCTGAGTTTTTAGGGTTTTATGTTGTAGAGAATCTCGTTCTACCCTATTTTGACCTATGAAAGTTCGGATTTGGGCTCCAGATGAAAGAGTTATGCAGCTTGGAAGCCATGGCTTATGGTGTACTTCTCGGAAATTTGGAGAAGAAGCACAGTCCTGAGCCGCATGGTGTACTTGACCGCATGAACATTCATGCGGCAAGTCAGTCCCAACCGCATGCACTATTGCCTTGACTTTACCGTGTGACAAGTTTATGCGGCAAGTATTCCCAGCCGCATGGGACCCAGTCAGTTCAGCCGCATAGGACTGAGAACCTTATCCTGCCACATCAGCTTATCTTGGCCGCATGAGTTGGACCCAGCCGCATGTGCACAGCCTTGACGAGCCGTATGAACCAGACTCACTCGCTGGCCGCATGAGTCCTATATCCGCCAGCCGCATGAGATCGTGAACCTTATAAGCCGCATGAACTCCCCCCCTCCCGTCAGCCGCATAAGCAATCACCTTGACCCAGCCGCATGGGGCTCGACTTGGTTGAGCCGCATGGACTCATTTTCGCCAGCCGCAGGAGTACCCTTTCCCTCCTGGCCGCATGTGTCTTGCCCTTCTCTTGGTCGCATGAGAATCCCTCTCCTGCGAGCCGCATGGGTCCTTAGTTCCCCCGACCCGCATGAATCTCTCCCCGGCCGTATGAACCCGACTCCTTCCCCAGCCGCATGAGATCTATCCTGGTCGCATGTGCCTTAGCCGCATGGCTCTTCTATAGCCCTGTATATTGATATTTTATTAGATATTTAACGTCCATTTTATATCCTTACGCCTTTTGTCCTGAACTTGAAAATCATGAATTCATTTGATATGTTTGGAATTGATAATTGAGCATGACGTGATAGTGACCCGTAGTGGTGCACTCCTGACATAATAACCTGACATGACCTGATAGTGGCCCGTCGTGGCGCACTCCTGACTAGTACACTTGATATGATAAACCTGACATGATTATCTTGAACAGCTGTTGCGACGGCTACCTGACATGACATGACCTGTATAAATAACCTGGACACCGTGGGCGATTGTGCTTATACAAATAATCCAGTCCTGTCCTGCATCATGTCTAGGAGGGGACTCCTGAGTACCACGGTCAGGAGTACCCATTGAAATGGACTAAGGATAATAACTAGATTAATACACTAGTCATAAAGAGATCTTCCAGCTACAGGCAATCCCGTTACCTGGGCACGCCTTGGGATCTGTAGCCTGCCGTCGAGTAGGGCACATTTCCAGCACACTGTCATGTGTTGTACCCTTCAAGCTACCTAAGGGTATATTCATTTCCTGGACGATGTACCCACCTGAATTCAACTCTAATCTTTCAACCCGGATAACCTGGATGGTCTGCAGGGCTTGTGGCTGTGGAATAATCTCACTGCATCTTGTTAGTAATTAGGCTTGTGACAACCCTAGTTAGTTAAAGTATCAAGCCAAAATTCTTGCTTGGCCGTGAAGTTATTGGATGGAGTCTAACCAGTCTAGTCTTGCCCTGATCCGGATCCAGATTATTGAATGACCAGAATGCTTGTATTTATTTTACCGATAAATGGTGAGAATTCCAAGTTCTGTTCAGACGAAGGGTTACAACCCCGATCCTTGTTTGGTTTACGGGTTGTAACCTGGTTATCTGAATAGTTACATGGTTATCTCGTCGTATATCATCCTGATGTATTTTCTTTATTTCCAGTGCTTACTTTTATTTATATCTTGTGCTGATTGCTGGTTTTAGTTCCTAAGTGAAGCTTCCTTTGTTGCACTTGCTCCTTCTGGGGTCTGATCCAGCTGGTTTTGTGTGGCCAGATTTCGGAGCAGCTCCGGAGTATCTACCGACCTTCCAGCCAGATGGTGGCCACTAGACGGAACCCTGGCAACGAGTGGGTTTATTTTTGATCTTCCACTTTATTGTAAAAATATTCTTTTGAGGCGTTTAGCCGACGAGCACCTTTTTAGCTCGGTTGCACTTTACTTACTATCTGCCTTCGGGCTGTAACATGATTGACAGATCCTAGGGTTGATCATGTATGACTAAACTCTTGCTAGTCCTAACATTTTGTAACGACTAGCTTCATGATCAGCTGAATATGTAATGTTTGGGACGCCTTACTATTGTATATTTAATGATCATACTTCTTGTAACCTTTTACTTACTTGCTTGTGATTGAGACACTAGGCTTGTTCATGACCTTAAGAGACTGTTGGCTTGTAGATAAACCCTCATGTATCTAGACAGCCGTGACCGTATAGCGAGATGTATTCCATTTCATATACGTAGCTGGCTATGTCTGCCCCCGCTCTCCAGTATTCTGGTTCTGGGGCGTGACAATCTCTCCAAGAACATGCGCTTGAAGCTGGCGAAGGAGTGGATGCAGTTGTCCGACAGGTTGCGGTACAAGTCGAAGGCGACCCCTTCCAATTCCCCGATGAATAATCGTGTGAGAATGGCATCGTCATGGGGCAGATGGTCGGTGGTGACCTCGAAGTAAGTGAGGTACCGACTTGCTGAGGTCTTGCCGTCATAAGGATTGATATTGAACGACTTATATCTTGGCGGGAAGGGGACATCCCTCCGTGCAGCAGGGTATGGTTGCCGTATTCTGAGGTTTTGAGAATTTTCTCGAGCGTGGAACATGGCATGGAGCTCTTGGACCTCTATTCTCACTTCGTGGGCCTCATCCACAGCGGTGGAGGCCGTTACTTCGGGAGGACTGTTGCCTGGGTTCGGTGTCGCTGAGTTCGAGTCCGTATTGACTGCTGGACCCGCACTTTTTTGGCCAGGCGTCCCTCCTTGGAGAGTTGGAAGGGCCGGTTTGATCTCGTCTACAGACTTGACCAAGGCATGCAGTATGGCCTCTAGAGTGTCGATACGTTGGCGATCACTGGAACCGCCCTGGTTGCTGTCCGTCATGAACACCGTCTTTACATGAGGAGAGATGGAAGGAATAGTGGAGGATGAGCCCTCTGAATCGTACCCCTGTAGTGAGAAGTCATCGAGATATGTGGGAATGTTCTCCTCTAGTTCGGACTCAGAAGGAACAGTACCCCCAGTTTCCGAGTTCGCCTCGTCTTGGGAATTGTGGACGTCGTCAGGGACGTCGGGGTTTGCTGCATCTGATGGGAGAGTTGTTTCCCCCGGCTCGTCTTCTTGGAAGATCGAATTGTCGTGGAGGTTCGGAGGAACGCTACCCGCAATCCCAGCAACCCCCAGTGGTGTGGACGACGAGTCTCTCACTGTAGCAGATTTCGTCTTAGAACGGGTACCTTGAAAAACTCTGGTGGCAGGCACCCGCTTAGACGACAGTCTTTTATTCATAATGGTTGATATCTTTGGACTAGGGGCGCTGGTCTTCTTCTCCTTCCCATCGGCGGAGACTTTTCGAGCAGAGTTGTAGGAGACGACGGGAAGTGCCTCGTCTTCTGAAGATGGCTGTTGCAGTCTTTGAAAGACAGACTGCCGGTCTTCTCGTACCGTCGTGCTGTTGCAGCAGCAGTTGACGATTACTTGGGTGCAGTGATGTCCGTGGGAGGATTCTTTGCACCCCGATGCATCTTCTCTTTTCTTGTATTTGTGGAGGATGGCCTCACGCAAGTCAGATGGGTCTGGACCGACTATGTTTACTCCAGGGATTTTGGGAGACTTTTGCGAACCTCGCTGTCCATCTGCCGCCGGGGGCTGGACTCGAGTGGTTCTGTACAACTTCCCATCCGAGGCCCGCGTAACAGTATGCGGAATGCTCGGATGGTCAGAAGTCAGATCAGCGGACCGAACTCGCCAGGCTCGTGCTGCTTTAGACTTCTTCGCTCTAGTGCGTAAGGGCACATAGTAGGAAGAGTCTAAGTGATACTGGAGAGAGTCAGACACATCTTCTTGGGAGCACAAGAGATCAGGACCGTACGAGAGGCGGTCGAAGACAGAGCCGCGTGGAGTAGGCGTCATACGGCTGTCATCGGTAGTCCGTATGTGGCTGGCAGTCGTAGCCGCATAGGTTTTCTTCATGCGGCTGGGAATCCCAGTCGCATGAGTTTTCTTCAGGCGGCTGGATGATCTGGCCGCATGAGCCTCCTGCATGCGGTTGGCAGATTTGGCCACAAGAGTGCTCGGCCTCTTCTTGAGGCGCATGGAATCACTCTTTGTCCCTGCAAGTCCAACATCGTAGTACTTTCCTTTGTCGGTCTTGGGGATAGCAGAGCGCTATACGGCTCAAAGTGGAGCCGTATGAGAATCGCCTTCGTCGGTTTGGGTAGCAGAGAGTACCCCGTCCAGAGCTTGGGGAGGAGTAAATGATTTTGGTCTCCACTCACAGCGAGCTTTCTTTGTGCGGGTTCGCTTCTGGATCGGGCCAGCACTTCCTTCAGAGAGCATTTCTTCAAACGCCTGTTGGTCGAAACGGACGACCATCTTCTATTGCGTGGAGCCAAGCTTGGCTGCATCCGATTGTGTCACCAACTCCTCAGCCGTGAAGAAGTTTGTCCCCAGCAGAGTCGCCATCGTGTTTAACATGAAATATAAAAGAGCAGAACAATTATCGAAGGGCTGGACTTTTACTTCACGTTACAAACTCGCTTGTACAAAGAAAGCCTAGGGACAAAAACCTAGGTACAGCAGTCTAAGTACAATTGTTTATTTTTGATTCTGGGGGGTGACAATAGAGGCTCGAGAAAGCGACGGAAGCTCTGTCTTACTCCTTGGATGATCGGTGTGCAGCCTTGGCTCCAGAAGATTGCTTGGCATTAGAAGAAATGCTCTCTTTGCTCTCTCTCTCTCTCTCTGCTTCTTCTCTCTAAGTATCCTAGTGCTCTCTGATCTCGAGAAAGTCTCTCTCTGTATGTCTGTGTCTGTATGTGTGTCGCAAGGGAATGGAACCCTGCTATTTATAAGAATGGGATAGCCTCCTTAGGGTTTACAATGATTGTTCCTTAAAGTGGCGGTGGCCTGTTGCTCGATCAATCTGGGCCATTAATCTTGAAGGTGATAAATCTAGGCCATTTAGTGTAGATTACACCAAATCCTATCAGTAATTAATGCTGATTGGAATAAATCTCCATGATGATGATTTGCTGATGTCTGTAAATCTGAATGAATAAGTTTAATTCATTCTCCTGCCACGTGTCCCAGATTATTGGGATTTGACCCAATCTTTGATTTGCAATAAATCTGGGAAATTGATTGGCTTTATGACACGTGTCCTGGGAATCACTGAGCCGCATAAGGATTGAGCCGTATAAGGGTTGAGCCGCATAAGCCTGGCCACGTGTCAGGGCTGCCTGGGGAGTGGCCTCCGAATCTTCGAACCACATGATAATCTGGACCATACAATGGGTAGTGAGCCGCATGGAGATGATCCTTGTGAGCCGCATAGGACTGCGTCTGCTTTAGTCGTATAGGGCTGTTTCGATCTGGGCCGCATAGGGCAACTTCAGCCTGAGCCGCATGGGGTGTCTCCGCTCGAGCCGCATATGGCTGTCCACGTGTCTAGGCCGCGTGGAGTTTTCTGGATCTCGGTGGGGGGTTGTGCCAGAGATTTTCTTTGATTTCCTAGGATTCTGTCATTATGACAGAGTCATAATTGCCTCCTTATGTCAGGCCTGTCGTTTCGTCAGAGCGGTCAGCCGTCACAGTAATTAATGCAGTTCAGGACGAAGGGGAAAACTGTTTGCAAGCCACGTGTCTTCTCTTTTGTGCCGCATAGAACGTCTTGAGCCGCATGGTCCCTCGTGCCGCATGAAATTTTGAGCCGCATGGGCTATCTGAGCCGCATAGGGTTCCCTGGCCGCATGGATCTTTCTTTATTATTTTCCATGCTTCTACAACCTGGGCGAGCCCATGATCCGTCTTTAGCTAGGATCAGGCGAATCAGCGTTCTTCTTCGAATGTTGGGCCAGGGATGATCTACTATGTCAGACTCCGGACGCACCCTTCAACAGTTCGATTAGTGAGTTGTGGGACCCCTTGGGTGACTGGAACAGAGAGAGGGTTCGAGAATGGATTGGAGATAAGACTGAAGAGTTGATCCGCGTTAACGGGCTGAAGATCAGACTGGAGCCCAATGCTCTGCAATGGTCTTTTACGGCCCTCGGATCCTTGTTTATAGCTTCGGCCAGAAGAGTAACCCGTGGTGTTGGGGTCCTTTCCCCCACCATTGGATCTTTTTGGCAGTCTTGCATCCCCAAAAATGGTCCTTTCTGACGTGGAGAGCATTTCACAAGAAACTTCCTACTGACGACAATCTCACTATCATCGGCTTCAGTTCAGCATCGGTGTGTCATTGCTTCTCGGTGAGACAATCAGAATCGGTGGAACACATTTTCCACTCCGAAGAATCACTAGCTAGGGTATGGACATCGCTCTCTCACCGTTACAGTCGAGCTCAGGTCGGTGGGTGCTTCAATGATCTTCTGGCCACATAGGCTAACGCCTCCCACGGTCACCAGATCGTCGTTGCCGCCATCACATGGGTCATCTAGAAGAATCATAATAAGTTCTGATACGAGGACCGCCAATATTTGTCCAATCAACTTATCCGGGAGGTACTTCGCCAAATTCATAAAGTCAGCAGATATTACAACCACAACATCGAGGACTTCTGGCAATCCTTGCTCCCCTAATTTTTTCATCGGAGCGGGCGCCCGCATGCATTCCTGTCCTTTTTTTGATTTTTTTTGCGCTTGTAAAGGTTTCGACATTTTACGCCTTCATATGAATAAAATTGGAAGGCTTTAGTTAAAATATATATATTATATATATATATATATATATATATATATATATATATATATTCTATTTTTAACAATACTGATTTTTTAAAAAATATTATTAAATTTTTGGGGTTTTACGTCCTACCAAACTTATAAGAATTTCATCGTCGAAATTAAAACTAACGCACGAATTACGAATAAACTAAGCAGGAAGAATCAAATTCGTGATATCTTACCATGTTTATCAAATGCACGATCAAAAGGGAATGAAATGCAATACAAATGAAAAGAGTTAAGTACGAAGATCATACTTGCAAATTTTCGAACAAATGAGAGGAATGGTTGTTGTGCCATTCTTGCGCTCCCAAGTATGGTTTGGGATGCTATGATATCATACTAACCAGAAAATTAGATTGGTTCACTCTAAATCTACACCCTATGATCTAGAATCTTCATGGCTACTCTTAGTTATTACTAACTCCTTATAATGCTGCCCAACTTACAAAATTTCCATTGTGGTTAAGGTTGTTATCCATCAGTCCTCAAAATTAAACTCAATCTTGATATAAAAGGACAAAGAGATTGAATACGAAGAAATAGCTAAGTATGTCAAGCCATACAAATGGAATCCTAATTTGACGTTATATTCTAAGAGATATGGTACACTTAGTTCAAGGCTCTACACAACTTATAAAAAATGGTTAGCGATAAAATTGTAGTTTTAAGGGTTTTGGGGAGGTCAAATTTGAAGTAGAGGTATGAGATTAAGCACTTCAGACCGTAGTCACGGACTCTAAGGGGGCCTAGACATCACCATGATGTTCTTAGTAAATAGTTGCATAAAGAAAATTATTACCAATTCAACATCGTTTATATAGGCCGTACTTCAACCAGATAGTAGGAAAGGGTCTTGGTTTAATATAACTAGAACGAGTTGATACAGAGGGATTTTGTTCATCGCATAACATAGGTAATGAAGAGATAAAATTGAAGAATTTATGGAAAGAAGAGTTTGTAGACTAAGGAATTGAGAAGTTATAATAGGCATATGAGCCATGTTTCTGAATTAGGTCTGAGAATAAGGCATGATCATGTTGGCATATGGATAATTTACTCATATGGCTCGTAGGTATGAGAGGTTGGTGTTTTAAGGTTTGTGAGCTGAGGTAGGCTTCGATTGCAAGTAGTTTGGTAGGTTTTTGGACTCCCCACTAAAAGATACAACAAATCAAATCTTTCAGGAGATTTGATGGATCCAATTTAGGGAATTTTTTATGATTGATGCTAAAATGATAATAATTCAATCAAGATGGTCACATTAGATTATGCCAACCTAGATAGGCTCTACTGCTTCTAGTTTGATTAGTTTCGGGTCGGTGTGTACTAGTTGGATTCTGTAACCCCGAAAATGTGTCTTCTGTGACTTTTGTGCATAAATAGCACATAGGGACTTAGTTGGTTGGGACACTAATGGCATATATGTAGTAGGCTTCGAGTGGATCATAACCATATATTGGGTCTATTTGTTGTCACAGGAATCTTTGGAAGATAAAAGAAGAAGAGATAGATTGAGATAAAACTCATTTCCTTTGTAGATCGCAACTTGAACAGTACAACAAAGCCCTAATAGTATGATTTTGCTAGTACAAATATAGATTCTAGGAAAGTGTGATGATGGAGATCGGGTACTACAATGACCCATTTACTTTGTTGATGATCTGATACTTAGCAGCTTCTCGAAATTTTTTCTGTAACTCTTTCCTGTATATCTGGTGCTGTTTCTAGGTTTCTCCTTGAGGTTGATTTGAGTGGAGTGTTAGTTGATCGGTCGATTGTTCGATTCTTCGATCCTAGTGTTGATAGAGTGCACCTCCTCTTATAGTTTTCTTTAACGGATAATCCATGAAGGAGGTAGTGATGGGGAGGATCTCCAGTATGAAAGATGCCATCTGGGTTGTCACAGCTATTTAGTCAGGTTGTCTAACTGCTCGACCTGGTCGAGGCGCTGATTGGGCATCCATTGCTACAGAAGCTTCAAAGGAGGACTTTAAGGATCCTCGAATGTAGTTGTCGGTAGTTATTACTGTCCATCCGTACAGCTAGATCATTGGTGACATAGCTCATACGAGTGTTTAGTATGACCTGTTGTTTGAATGGTGCGGTTATGTAACATGCATGCCATAAATAAGAAACTTAAATTAGGTGGCTCGATCTTTGGTTGATGCATGGCGCTGGCCGTGATTTGGAGCGAATCTCTAATATGAATGGGACAGTTATGGTGCATATACCATAAACGTGGTGTTGATCCTTTAAGCCGTTACCAAAGAGTTTTGAGGTGATCCGGTTTGAGGCACGAACTAGCTGTATTGATGACTGGGTGGCCCAGCCAAGGGCGTCACCCATTTGTCTTGATGTGGAGGGCTCAAAAAACTGCCTGAGCCGCTTACCTGCTTGGCCGTATAGAGCCTTCTTAGAAGGAAAGCCGTATGGTGTCTGGACCATAGGTATCCTGGTCACATGGATCCTAGTCGCATGGAGTGGACTGGCTGCCTATGGTTCTACAAAGGCAACGTACTTTGGGGTACTGTACTGCCGGGACTTTGTATCCCACT
>JANAVB010039212.1:12610558-12716732 GCA_029216955.1 Iris pallida
CATTTTGAATGACTTATCTCCAACTGTTCGTCCATTTGCCGCATAAACTTTTGTAAATAGGCTAGCGGCGAAACGATTTTACCCCGCTGACAACTCTGGTTTAGTGGTTGGGCCTACTATAACCCTGTGTGGGAGCCTTTATCAGGAAGGACTTTGGAGAAGTATGAGGGCGAGTTAAGGACACTCGACTTTATTTTTACGGTCAGAGCAACTCAATTTGGGCTGGATATCAATGCTGGTACCTTCATCGCTCTGGTGCAACTATATAATCGTTGTACTGGTACATTCTTCTTTTTTAGTAGTAAAATGGGGTTGGCCCTCCACGAAATGTATGAAGTGTCCACATTACCTTGGGGCGAAGAGCCCTATAAAGAGTATACCTCTTCGAATGAAGGATTGCGAGCGCTAGGAAGGGAGGATCTTGAATTCCTTGCTGCGTATAAGGAATTGTTGTGCCATCTCTACATGTGTCGGCGTCTCTCGAAGGGAGACAAGAAGACGGATGATGCATCTCCTCTGATTACTACGTGGGCAACCCATATTTTTCTTCTTTCCTCGGATCTGCAGCGAGTCGAGGTGAGAAAGCCGAATACTTACCAGCAGATCAGGGCTCTAATCCATAGTACGGAGAAGTCCACGGTCGGGGATGACTGAGGTAGTTCTTCTGTGAAAGATTTGTCTTACTTCCGTCAAGACATGCAACCTTTGTCTGATAAGGTTATCTTGGCCGACTTTCTGATGCTCTAGTTGCGGTTGTGTGTTGTCCCCGGTTGTTCGAGTTTGATAGACATGATTAATCATGACATGATACTCCCAGCGGTGAAATTGGCATTGGGGCGCAAGTTGGCCCTTCTTCCTACGATGGTTTGTTGTATTCAACCGTGTGGAACTGCCTTACCACTATCTGATAGGGTGATTCTTGCTATACCATCGCTCCTTGGTGTCTATTGAAACGGGTGAGAGTATGCTGGAGGGAGATGCCTTCTTACGATAATGTGGGGCAATGACTTGGGTTTGCAAAACGGTACCCTATTGTGGGCATGCCTTGGCCTCCGTGGATGATTACACCTTCTTTTCTGCAGTGCCTATTTTTTCTGAAGAAGATGACAGCCTTTTATATATGGATGTAGAGATAGGCATCCATGTGCTCTCCACCCAAGTTATATATTAGCTTTTCTCTATAAGACCGTCTCATTTAGTCTGTCGGAGTAGGGATGTCATTTTTCTGGAACCTTACTTGCCGAGTAGGTTTGCTAGGCAATTTGGGTATTGTCAGCTTCTACTGTAGAATCCAAATCCACACCTTGGCTTCGAGGGGAATGTGCTTGATGGTATGCGAGAATGGCACTATTACTCTCCTATAGGCATTGGTTCCGAGTTTGTGTTTCCAAATGTTGAGAGTGAACTGTCCGTTATTTTTACGTCGGCTACATTTTATTGTTAGTCGATCGATCCCCGATTAACTATATCGGGAAGACTAGTTTCATTGTGGGTACAAGGTTGATGCCTCTGCCTTCTTCTTTCCAAAACTTCCTGAGTTCAGTGCTACTACGGAGGCATCACAACGGAAGAGATCCTCTTTTCGTCAGTTTTCTCGAGATAATTCTCGACATGTGGCTCCGAGTGTGAGCAGTCCTCAGTGATCTGGGAAACGACCGGCTGAAACAGTTTTGCGGTGGGTCGCCAAGACTTTGAAGAAGGTAATCCCCAATAGATCAATAGGGGGCTTTGGAGGTTTGAAGGTAGTCCAGTCTCAAATATCCTATTTGGCTCATCATCTTCTTTTCTTTTCCTTCACGCCTTGCATTTGGTTTTGTACATGTATCAAGGAAGCGGACTCCTGCTTATTGTTCGACATCACAAAAGGTTGAACGAACTTTTTGTTTATTGAACGGAAAAAGACCTGTGTACAGAGAAGGAAGTCCTAAACAGGATATTCTAAGTACAAGGGGAAGACCTATGTACAGAGAAGGAAGTCCTAAACATGATATTCTAAGTACAAGGGAAAGAATATTTGGGAAAGTGTGACGGTGGCGATCGAGCACTCAGCGGCTCCTTCACTTCGTTGACGATCTGACGACGGGTTGAACTTGCTCTGACTTTCTAATGCCTTTGATGGAATTCTAGGGTTGCCGATCAAGAGGATGCCTGGAGGTGGAGATTTGATATTCGATGGTCTTCCCCTCGTTTGAAGAAAAACTTCTTCTATTTATAGGGAAAGAAAGCACATATGCGATGTACATTAGGGTTTTGAGATATAAAGGAATCTGTCATCATTGTACGGTATAGGCTTCTACGGTGCTAACACATAGAGGACATTAAGATTCCCCTCAATCGAGATCTCTAGTGGTTATTAAAATAATCGAAGGAGGAGACATGTGGCGTGTGCCAATTTGCTTGTTCGGTTGCAGCCGAGTAAATCTTGGGAATTCATCTCAGATTTATATTCTGATTGATCCTCGTCTAAGATTTAAATCAATTTGATAAGATATCGATCATGATTAACCCCTATCCTATCTTTGAGAGAGTCAGTTTAAGCAAACCGACTGGGTGGAACTATACTTCCTGTGCCTCTGGCGAGGTCTGAGTACTGCTGCACTTCTGAGGCGACAAGTAGACCATTCTTCTGGAGACAACAGAGCCTCTGTGCTTTCATGCGACGAGTGAACTATGCTTCAAAGACGACGGAGCCTCTATGAGTATGAGCGATGAGAAGGCTGTGTTTGGAGCGACAAAGTCACTGTGCTTTAGGGCAACGAGTAGGCTTGTGCTTTAGGTTGACAAGGTTACTGTGCTTTTGGAGCGGCAGGCGAACTTGTGTTAGATGCAATGGTATCTTCCAAGTCTCTGACGAAAGGTAATTGAGCTTCTGGGTCAGAACAGAGTGCTGCGCCGTTGGAGTGGAGGTGATGTGAAAACATCACCAGTCTGCGCCTGAAGTCGGCACAGAAATATAGCTGCGCCTCTGGATTGAAGGCATTGACTTTGAAGTCTTCTTTTAAAGAGCAATGAATGACAGCTCCTTAATGAACAACTTTCTTTTAATTGCCACCATTACTTAGGGAATTACAATGGTTCCTAGGATAGTCTAGGACTTAGTCGAATGAACTTTATTTAATGAGGTTCATCGTACTGAGTCCTAGGTTCATCCCATTAATATGGGAACTTTGACCGTCGGCCATGTGGCCTACGTTTTGGGCCACTCCTGCCCTATATAAAGGAGGAGTTTCTTCTGAAGAGTCACGTCTTCTTCTTCTTCTTCTTCTTCTTCTTCTTCTTCTTCTTCTTGTCCTTCAACACCATGATGGATCCAGACTTAGCTTCGAACGATGGTTGACCTTGCCTAAATCGGATTTTGGTTGAGGATTCCTTCGTTCAAAGGGGCTATGCCTTCGTAGAAGAACTGTTGATGAGCCTCGAAACGTGCAGGAATGCTTCTCATGACGAGTTCGAACCTGGGCGACGCCTTGGAGGTCCTGACGACCTACCTTGTGCGTGGAAGGCCAACCCGGAGAGCCACAGGTTGTGCTCTGCCCTGCTCATTGGCGGTGGCATGTTTTTGTTAGGCTAGAAAGAGCCTCAGAAGCTGATGCCCTTTTAAAAAAGGGCCTTCCTGCTGCACTGTGGCCTGAGCTTTCAGTGGGGCAATAGCTGCTTCCGAAAGTGCTGTGCGTCTAGAGGGGAGAGGCTGTGGTGGAGACTTTGTTGGAGACTTTATTCACATCTTCTATCCACTATGCCTCTCTACATGACGATCAGACTGTGAAGAGTAAGCTCGGCGTAGATCCGTAGGGGTTTTTAATTCGGCACATGTAATCACAAAGTCTTTTGTAACAGATCCATATAATTATGTCTTTATGCAATATTTTATGTAATCCTGACGAGTTTGTAGCAGACTCTTTTAGCCATGATTAATAAAAAAGGACTTCTGAGGCTTTTATTTGTTTGTGACTTTTGTCTTTGTTGTTAGGTGCTTGACCGCCTGCGCCTTTGCACCTTGTATTAAGTTGAGAATTTTTTATGCTTCTACAAGACCCCCTTCAAAGTGTCCCGAGCATGAACACGTGTCTCTTTGTAGGCAAAATGCCCATCACCTCTGTTGCCAGCTGATGTCATGCTTAAGTTTCAGCATTAAATGCCTCTGTGTATGTAACTACGAAGAGTCTGTAATAGGTCTTTGTAGCCACATGCTTCTGTAGAAGGACTTTTCTGTCTCTTTATTTTTTTGTCTTTAACGAGCTAAGGTAAAAGGTTTCCTAGCCATCGATGACCATGACAAGGGGTCATCATGGAAGACATGCCTAACCAGAGGTAATATGGACGTGGCAGGCATAATCTTTGCTAGGATGTAAAACAACAACTCAGAGGTAGTATGAACGTGAACTGTTTTCTAGATAGCCATGATAATCATAGGATCAATCAAGGAAAGGGCGACTACTCAGAGGTAATAAGGACATGGTAGCCGCAATTTTGGGTGTAGAGGAGCAATCCAGAGGTAATATGGACGTGAATGGCTTCATCTACTTGAGAAAAAAAATATAGAAGAGAGGAATCCCCTTACCAGAACCCATAGGCACCCTTAGGGGATGTGGGAGCCTATGCTAGTTCCGTCTTAAGGCGTAATACTTCTTTAGGAACTTGCCATTGATGGGCATCATTAGCAAGTCGCCATTAGGTTTCGCCAGCCGGTAGGCACCATTAGAGTAGACCGTCTCTATAACGAACGGTCCCTCCCACTTGGGCTCAAACTTTCCTGCCATTTTGTGAGTCATCACCATCGGTCTTCGGACTGCCAAGACGAGGTCGCCCACTTGGAATGTTCTTTCCCGTACATTTTTGTTAAAGGCACCGGAAATACGAGCCTGATAAAGCTCGATTCTTTGCTGCGCTAGCAGGCATTTTTCGTCTAGCGCCTCTAACTCTTGTAGCCGTCCACGCTGGTTGTCTTCGTCAGTCAGCTGGTTAGTGATGGCTACCCGTAAGGACGGGATTTGGATCTCCAGGAGGAGGACTGCCTCGCTCCCATAGACAAGGAAGAATGGTGTGCTTCCCATGGGTATGCGAACGGTCGTACGGTAAGCCCATAGACATTCGCCTAACTTCTCATTCCAGTCGTGTTTGTTAGAAGAGACGACTTTCTTGAGCAGCTTGACGATAGTTTTGTTGAATGTCTCGGCTAGTCCATTAGCCGCAGGGTTGTAAGCCGTTGACACCATATTCTGAATCCTGTTCTTGTTGCAAAACCGATGGAACGTATGGCTTACGAACTGGGATGCCATTGTCGTAGACATTCCTCCTAGGAACTCTGAAGCAGTAAATGACGTAGTGCTTGATAAAGCTGATCATATTGGAGGTTTTTACTCCTATTTAGAGAAATAGTTCGTGATGGCAAGGATGAACCGCTGTCCTTTGGAGGAGGACGGGCTGATTGGCCCAACGATGTCCATTCCTTATGCCTCGAATGGCCAATAGGCCACCGTAGGGTGTAGATATTCTGAAGGTTGGTGGATGAAGTCAGCATTAAATTGACACGCCCGACACTTCTTGGTATATTTTATGACGTCTGCTATCATGGTGGGCCAATAATAGCCCATACGGTGCAGTCGGTCTTGTAGCATAGGACCAGGCTGATGAGCTCCGCAGGTCCCATTATGCGCCTCTAAGAGTGCCTCTTGCGCCTCTGTCTGAGACAAACACCGTAGGAGGAGATCGTCGTATGAACGACGATACAATATTTTGGTGGCTGTGTCATAGAAGAATCGGAGTGAGCGTCTTCTGACGGAAGCTGCTTCCTTTGGGTCTTCAGGCAGGATCCCGTAGACTGCGTAGTCTATGAATGGGAATCGCCAATCTCGAGTACCAGTATCTACTTGTAGCGAGTAGTTTTGACATATGCGTAGAGCGTTCTTTGGACAGACTAGCTCCCGTCCCATCACCATAATGGTATATTGGGACCTAACGGGGACAGCCAGCGAAGTAGCGAGACCAGCTACTGCGTCGGCCTCCAAGTTTTGCTGGCCTGACACATGTTCTATAAAGAACCCTGTGAAGGTGGAGATGATGTCGATCGTCGCTTGGTGGTAGTGGATCATGTCTTCATGTTGAACCTCGTACTTCCCTCGAACCTGGCTGATGATTAACTTTGAGTCTCCATAGGCCTCGATATAGTCAACGCCCAACTGTTTAGCGAGTTGGAGCCCAATGATGAGAGCATTATACTCTGCAGCATTGTTGGTGCATGACTCCATGAGATAATATGCACGATTGATAACCAGACCGTCGGGAGTGATGAGGATGATCCTGACCCCTACGACGATATCACCTTTTGGTCTCGTTTTCGAGGCTCCATTGAAGAACATGCACCAAATCGAGTTGTCTGAGACTGTATTGGACTCCAGCACTTCGTCGGGGATCTCTTTGTAGAGTCTTAATATCTCTGACACAGGATGTGCTGCCAAGAAATGTGCTAGTGCTTGGCCTTTGATTGCCTTCTGCGGGACGAACACCATATCATAAGGATTGCCCACGTGGCTAATCGTGAGTTTAATGCCCCTGGATTGGTCATGAGGACTCTCAGGGGATTGATCCTGGATACGACATGGATTTTTTTGTCCAATCACATAGTGCCGCATCTTCTGGATGGCAAAAGAAGGGCGATGCATTCTTTCTCAATAGGATTATACCGATGTTTGGCTCCAATCATGGTTCGGCTGAGATAGTATATCGCCTGCTCGTGGCCTTCACTATTCTTTTGGGCTAGTAAGGCACCAAGAGAATGGTCCATAGCTCGAACGTATAGCAGAAAAGGGCTTTCCCACGATTGGTGCTACTAGTACGGGAGGACTGGTGAGGTACTTTTTGATGTCGTCGAACGCACATTGGCATTCTTCGGTCCATACAAAGGAGACCCATTTCTTTATTAACTTGGTGAAGGGTTGATATTTATCGGAAAGATTCGCTATGAATCTTCTGATATAGGCCAAGTGCCCTTACAATCCTCAAAGCTCTCAGAGATTTCTTAGAGGAGCCACGTCCAGAATTGTCTTAGACTTCTCTGGATTGATGTGAATCCCCTTTGCTGTGATGGTGAAGCCCAAGAACTTGCTACTGGAAACGCCTAGGAAGGACTTGGTCGGATTCATCTTCAGTTGATGTGTTCGCATTAGATCGAACACCGTCCGCAGGTCGTCCAAGTTGTTGGACTGTCCTTGCTCTTAACGGCAATGTCAACGACATAACACTCCACCGTTTTTCGGAGATGCTTGCGGAATATCGTGCTCATATCCCTCTGGTATGTTGCTCCCGTATTCTTCAATCCAAAGGGTATTACCGTGTAACAGTATACCCCTTTTGGAGTCCAAAATATTGTATGCTTCTCGTCTTCGGGGAGCATCTTGATCTAGTTTTTGCCGAAGAAACCATCCTTGAAGGACATACACTAGAAGCCACAAGTGTTGTCAATTATCACATCAGTAATCGGAAGGAGAAATTCGTCCTTAGGACAAGCTGAATTGAAATCCCTGAAGTCTATGCAAATTCGTATCTTCCCATTCTTTTTGGTGACCGAGACGATGTTTGCCACCCAATCTGGGTGTTGCTCTTCACGGATGAAGCCACTTTCGATGAGTTTGTCGACTTCTTCCTCAATAGCATCCATGATGTTCGGGCGAAACCGACGCTGTTGTTGCTTAATTGGCTTGACGTCGGACAAGATATTGAGGCGATGCATGGCAACCTGCGGGTCTAGATCCAACATATCCTCGTAGCTCCAGGAGAAAATGTTGATGTATTCTCGGATAAGCTGCATCAGAGATTGCTTGTCTTCTTCTGTCATGCTCTTGCTGATGAAGATGGGCTTGGAGGAGGTCTTGTTTCCCAATTTGACCTGGATGACTTCATCTTCTGTGGGAGGTTCGCGCTGTTCAAAATGCCATTCCCATTGAGACCCCAGGCGTTGAGCCCAAGGTTCATCTTCGAAGTACCCAACCGCCTGGTCATCATCTTCGACTGGAGGGCTTGGAGAGGCCATGTTAGCTGACAGCATCCTTTTGGAGACCTGGCCGGTACTGGTATCGGAGACCCAGGTTGAGGAGTCAGAAGAGTGTGAGTGCATCATGACTTCTGTCTTCGAGCCTTCTGAAGTGGAAGTAGGCGTAATATAACCCAACCCCCGACGGGTGGGCTAGTAATAGTTTTGGGCCTTTCCCTTTGGAGCTCAAATTTGTAAGGAAAGGCGTCGGCCTTTACCATAGTCGAGCCCTTTGTTGCTGTTCAGGTCGTAACCCATCTTCTGTATGAGGTGTTTGGCCTGAGTAGCGTAGCGGTAGAGCTACATCTTGCCGCTGTCGGATTTTAGATCTTCGAGAACTAGTCGCTGAGGATGCTCCACTCGACCAAAGATGATGGATTCCTCTTCTTTCCTTCTTGCTGGAATAAAGAAGTAGGCACCCCGGGAGGGGACAACTTGGCTCATATGATTGGCGGATGTCACTTGCGTTTGCAGCTTACTTAAAGAGTTGTCTAGGAAATATCTAGTATTCCAGTATGTACAAGAGTAATTCGAAGACAACTTTCTATTACTAAAATAAGAGATTTTATCTTGGAGGATTACATCATCAAAAGAGTGCACTTCCGTTTTGGCACAGATGTAGTCTCCTAGCTCCTCATCGGTGAGGACTAGGGCTGTCGAGGGAGAAGGAGGAGGAGGAGGAGGGCACTTCCCTTTTAGTTTGATCACCAAAGGGATCACGGTCGGAGGCTCCTGCGCCTTCATGGTCGGCCTTGGGGACCTCCGAGGTATCCTTATTCGCATAGGCTCCTGGTCATCATCTAACGTTACTGAGGGCAAAGGTGGTGCTCTGCCTCGGAGCTTGACGACGAGAGGCGCAGACACCTTAGGGGGTCTTCCCTTCAATCTAACCTTTAGAGGTTCTTCGGCAACCACTGCGCTTCCTGAGGCCGTCTTCGCCTCGTCATCAACATTATTGCCCTCATCGTCCCAAGGGACTGACTTGTACAGATCAGCATCCGTATAGTAGGCTTTAAGTCCCCGTAACGGGTCGATGTCAGCGAACTCGGTCTTAATAGTCCCATCGCTGGCCACGTACTTCATGCACAGATGGAGGGTGGAAGGATCGATTATGTACTCATGGATCTATGGTCGTCCAAAAGTATGTTGTAATTTATGTCAGCATCGATGACATAGCAAGTCACTTCGGTGTGGAGATCGCCGATTTGGTACTTCAAGCAAATTTTGCCCAGAGGCTCGCTCTTTCCCGCATTGAAGCCGCTGATTGTTGTGTTTGATGCAGTCAGCTGATGCATTGGAATCCCTAGATTTTGGAGCAGACTCCTTGGGATGATGCTGAGAGAGGAGGCTGGGTCGATGTGGATGTGATCGACTTTAATGGCACTATCATGACCCGTACCCGCTTTTTGGATGCGAGCTTGTGAGCAAGCCAGCTACGTATCGAACGGACTCCAGCCCAACTCGAGTACGTATAAGCTGTCAAGAGTAGGTATCATGTCTAATCTAAACTATATCTCAATCCACAAGAATCAAAATAAAACAAGAATGAACAATTATGGGTCATGGTCTGCAGCCCATTAGTATATTGTCAGATTAGACTCTAAGAATGACATAAGTCTATAAAACTAAGCTGATAAGCGGGATATATCATAAAAGCACAAGAAAGATAGTAAATCAATAATACTAACAAAATACCTGAATCATGCAGATGAAGTCAACTACCACATGCTCAGCTAACTAACTCCGTACAATCAGCTACCTGAAGAGATTATCAGGTCCTCAGAGGACTAGCAAGATACATAAAACATGCCTACTAATATGACAGTAAATAACATGTAAGAAGGATAAGAACACCGCAAGGAGAACATCTAAGGACGACGAGTCGTGTGGAAATGTAATACTAGACTTGGCTACCAATCAATCGATTAACCTCTATAGCTTGTAGTACAATGCAAGATACTCCCAATCTATAGTAGATTTTGACTGTAATACAATGCAAGATACTCCCAATCAAGATTAGCCAATTCTAGTATCGATCTCCTCTCCTAAAGGATACGAAGTCAAGTAGACTCCTATAAATCATAGTACAATGCAAGATACTCCCAATTTATAGTGTCGTAAGTCAAGTCAATCAATCAAGCAATATATGCTATAGGTCGTAGTACAATGTAAGATACTTCCAATCTATGGCATGTCTCAAGTCAAGTCAATCAAGTGATATCAAGGTAGAAGAATCGGCTATAGGTCGTAGTATAATGTAAGATACTCCCAATCTATAGTATGTATCAACTGTAGTACAATGCAAGATACTCCCAGTCAATATTAGTCAAGTCAAGAACAGATACAGAAACTGACAACTCAATCGCAAAACAAGGTAACATGATAAGACCAATAATCTAGCAATGTCAAATACCCTATACGTGCACGTAATCTAGAACAAGTAAGGCAATCAAGGACGAATCAATCACAATATGGAATCATCTGAAAATATAAAAAGGAAAACAATAAAGGGAGAGAAACCATGTAAATACTGTATATGTTCGGCAAGGTATACTTGCCTGGGGGTTGCACGGAGAACTAACAATGTATCGCCAATCAACAAGTCAGAAAGTCCAAGTCATCACAACTGTCTCTGAAAGCTGAAATAAATATTACCAATGTTCTCAGAATAGTCCAATTAGCTAGGATTGCCTGTCCTTAAGTTTAATTCTGGACGCAGGGGCAAAACGGTAATTTCGGGCAAAAACAGTGTCCGCCGTTGGACCCGCTTTGCACCAAAAATTGTGTCAGAGTCAATGGTCTCTAAAGTCATCAAACTATATATCAATAGGTCCAGTTTTCCAATACGAACCCAACCGTATGTCCAAAGTTAGATTTCGGCAGGCCGTGCACAAAATCGCCCGTTGAATTAGACCGTAGGGCCCGCAAAACGGTGATCCGATCAACTGTCTTAGAATCGGACCAAACTTGGCATATAGGACCAAAAAAATGATATGCTCCTGCTGGCGCAAGTTTCGTCTCGATCTGACGAACGTGCACAAAGTAATTGAGAAGTTTGCACAGAGGCCGATACGGTAAATTTCGACGGATACGCATCAAATTCGTTGCGCACACGCGACCAATTTGAATTCCGTCAAAGCCCACATGACCACGAAACCATTACAAACTTTTTGATGCTTTCGGTTCGCGACCACGTCGCCAGGATTGGCAGGACGGACCCCGTATCGAGAAGTTTTTAGGATTTTCATAACAGGTTTTTCCTAAATTCTAATCAATTTAATTTACTGGATACAAAGCCATAAATAAAACTAATAATGGGGTTTACATCTCGGTTAGGTTCTCTATGACTGTGTTCAAATATAATTTTGAAACAGCAGAAGGATCGGCGAGAAATTGTCTTCCAAAACGGATATTGGGACTGGGTTTTCCCTGTTTACAAACGTATTTTTTGTCGACTTTGAGTCGACTTATCGGCCAACATAAACCATCTAAATTCGATCTAACTGAAAGGAAATAATCCTGTATAGGTTGGGGACATACCCGAGAAAATGGTACGAAGAAAGATCGATCGTGCGCGAAGAATTTCTGCGACGAATATGGCGCATCTGCTGTTACCGCTACTGCTGTGCTCTATCGATCCTTCGTACGCGCGCTGCATCCGTACGGCCTCGGCCGCGCGCGGCGGTGGCGCCGGCGGTGGGTGGCCGCCCAGGACCAGGGGACGGCGTGGGTTCGGTTAGGATTGGCGTTCTCGAGTATTTTTCCTCCCGTTCTACTGCATACATATATACATATATATGTATAATACCGTCGGGTTGGGCTAGTTGAGTTGTAGGGGAAAAATCTAAGTTCCTGTTTTGGGCTCGGCTCCAATTGGGCTTGGTTGGCCTTTGTTTGCTATAGGCCTGGTCTCGGCCCGCTAGAGAGGGTTGGGTTTACTATTCGGGTATGGTTGTGAAGGACTGAGCCTGAGAAAAATTGGGGGGCTCGGTTTACTTGGTTAGCACTGGGCTGGGATTCCTTTACTGATTTCTTTTTCTTCTTTTTTATTTATTTATTCCTATATATATATAATATCTATATATATGTTATGTATAAATATATATACCTACCTTATAGGCATGTATACACATAGGTTCACATATTGTATCCATCTATATATACGTACTCATATACATAATACATGTATACGTACACTGTATTTGGAGCCTTTCCTATATATACCTGTATATCTATCTATACATCCACACATATATATATCTGTATTTATATACACATATATATCTATATCTATATACACGTACACATATATATATATCTATATTTGTATACACACATATATATTATACATTTATATATACATATATGTCTTGATGATAATAACTAATAATAATAATAAATAATTTATATTTAATAACCACAATAATAATATTAATATTATATAACCTCAATAAATAATAATAATAATAACGAAATTCAATAAACCAATAATGGTGTATATACCATCATGCACAGCCTAATAATTCCAAAAATGTACCAGGACCTATTTTATGCAAATATCATTGAATATCAACTAATAATGATATTTATAATATTTAAATAAGAATACTTAGTCATTAGGTCACTAAAATGGAATACGACACAATCATACCAACATACATCAACACGAATGTCATTGGACGTACCGCATGACTACATAGGCTTGGGCTTAGTTCGGGTCCAGTTTGACTAGTTTGGTACGATCGGGTCACTTAGACGTCAAATAATATTAATAGTGAATAATTAAACTATTTATAATTGTAATGTCACAACTTGACCTGGTTTTCCTAGTTATGACATCTCTATGGCTCGGTCTTCCTTGGCATGACTAATACACTAGTCAAGGCACGTCACTGCACTATCCGTGCCATGATTCCTAGTCGTTAGTACTTAAAAACTCAACCATGGCTAAACTCATCTACCGTAATAATTAACTAAATAATTATTTATAAAAAATTCTAAAACCACTATTTAAATCAAATAAATAATAGAAAAATATAATAAAAAAATTTGGGAAGGGGAGCTACAGGCACCGTCATACCCTGCATAGTACAGAGGCCTATTATGCCGGTTGTTCTTCAGCAACATGTCTTGTTGGGTGAAGGTAATACTGGGGATCACTTCGACCACGTTATGGCAATATGGACAGGCCGCAGGGTCTTCCTTTGGTGGTTGCACCTGAGTGAGGAAGGAATCAGCATTCTGTAAGGCTTCGCTGAGCACATCCCGGGTCTCTTTGGGAAGACGGAGGATCTCGAAAAGTAACAATCTAGCCGGGGTGTTGGCTAGCTGCGCCAGTATGTCGAAGTTGTAGGATTTGATAGGCCATACTGTCGAGTCTTTTCTGAGAGGCTTATCAAAGCGAACCTCCTTTTACTTTTGCCTATCTGCGATAGGAGTCTGAGACGGGCCTACTTCTGATACATCAGGAACAGGGGTTATAGTTGTTAGAGGTGCTGCCTTCTTTGGAGCCTGGTTCTCTTCTTGTCGCTGTGCCGAGGGAGTGGTCACCAAGGTGTCATCGGTCGAAGTCGAGACCATGCGGCATGTCCTGACCTTTTCCCTTTGACAGAAGGGGTTGTAGGCACCATCATGTAGAGAGTCAGGTCAGGGTGGACCCACATGACCTCGCCTTACTGCATGGAGAACGGGATGAGCCCTTGAGTGTTGTCCCGCGCTGGTGGAAGATTGACTACTTCTATTGTCGTCCTCGGGATGGTGACGACCCTGTCCCGTGCCTCCGTGGTTGGGAAACTTCCAAACTGGAGAGTAACCATGTTGGCCGTGATAGTCTTTTATTCATAGTCAAGTGATATAACTTTGGCGTCGATGAGGCGCTGAATTTGTCCTTTCAATGCATAGCAATCTCGCGTCGAATGGTGGACATACTGATGATAATGGCAGTATTTAGGATTGTCCACCTTCCCCACTTCGTCGGGGCGCTTCGATGTTGGGAGAGACAACTTGCCACTCTTCGTCAGCATATTGAAGAGTTCCAGCATATCCTCGTCGTTGAAAAAGTAAGTCTCCCTTGGCTTCTGTACTTCTATAGACTTAGGGTTCATGGTTACTAAACCTTTGGAGATGTTGACGGTTATGGCCTGCTTGCCTTTTCCGTCCTTGGGGTTTTTGCTAGACGAACATCTCCCCTTGTCTTTGAGAGAAAGAAAGTTCAGTCCCAGGAGCTACGCGTCCTGGGCTTTCCTTTGTGCCACATCCGCCTCTGTAATAAAAGGCGTCCACTCTGTGAAAGGAACAATGTGCCACAATTTTATCGCAACAACATATTCTTGTGGCATGAGTCCATAAGCATGGGCTCGGGCATACCAGGCGGTAGCCTTAAGGCTGCCTGACGGAAGCGCTCAATGAATGCGCGGACAGGCTCCTTCTCTTTCTTGATGACCTCTATGAGAGTTGACATTGTCATGTCCATCCCTCCTTCATAGAATTGATCTACGAATAGATTCTTCATGTCCTCGAACGATGAAATACAATCGTCCGGAAGGCTGCAGAACCATTCGTAGGCTACCCCCTGCAAAGCTCCTATGAAGATGTTGGTAAGGAGGGCATCGTCCTTCGGTAAGTGCCCTGTCAATGAGGAAAAGTACCTCAAGTATCGTTGGGGAGACTCCTTTCCCTCATAGGGTGTGAGCGTCTGCGAATTGTACTTGGAAGGATAAACTACGTTGTCCCACTCGATAGGATATGGCTGTCGAATCCTCATCTTTCAGAGTGCTGCTTGCTTCTCTTTGGCATCGTAGCTGTAGAAACAATGGCACCTCTAAAGGGGGTGAATAGAGTGCAGTGGAGAATATTTAGAAATTAAAAAAATTTAACTCTAAGCAGGTAAAGCAATGTATATTTGAAATGATTGCAAGTAAGTCAGTAAAATCAGGGCGAGAAAGCAATACGCGGAGACAGCAGATTTATACTGGTTTCCCTCTGTGAGGACTAGTCCAGTCTCAACCCGATGTTTGAATCCACTATTTGAAATAGAGATTACACCACGTGTTTTGCTCCGAAGAACACGCCAACTTCACCACTGTCGTGTTTTTATCCGAAGCCCACGAACAAACTTCAACACCTTTCTGAAGAAAGCTTTTATTCGCCAAGCTTGTACAACTCGAAAACTCCTACTCGGAAACCACCGACACTTAGAAGAATTGAGTTGACTTGGAGATTTGAAGTTTAAAGCTTTGGGAATAGAATAGAAAGTTTAGAAATGAATAGAGAAGGTGAAGGTTGAATGTGTGTTTAGAAATAAAATTTTTTTCTCTATTTATAGGTTTTTGTAGGACAGAGTTTGAACAGAACTCGGTACCCTAACGTTCAAAAATTTAAACGTTGGAGATCCACAAGAATAGGTAAAGCTTCTGACCAGGAGTGATTTGGTCTAACCGAGTTCGTTCCGAGTTCGGGCAGAACTCTGGCCGAGTTCGGTTAGCCTAGTTCCAGGACAGTTTTGGTTTAATAAATGATTTAGTTTAGGATAGAATCAAGATGGGTTTGGTTTAGGATAGAATCAAGGATAGACTTCTAATTGCCAGTGATCCCGATTCAAAAATATTCTAGACTCAATAAATAGAAAAATACAGAATAAATATAAAATCTCAGAGATGACGCAATCTCCATTCTTTGTTTCTTTTCATATCGAGATCGAAGTTTAAGACACTTATTAAAATCGGTTTGACTATGGCTAAATGTGCCAATAGTAGGAAGCATACAGTTCCTTGATGGCCTGCTATATCTCGGTTGACATTGTTGGGCCTGTAGTCGATAGTGTAGACGACGATGGTCCCGCCTGATGGACGACGAGCAATTTGCTGGATCCATCATTGGCTGCTGGACCAGGCATAGGTGTAGAGGCAGTGGGTACCAAATTCCTTTTAATCTCCAGTATGAGAGAAGACAGTCTTTATTGTGGTATTTAACATATCTAGGCTTGTCTCGAGAGCTTCGATACGTTTTAGCTGGTCAGGCATTTCGCTATTGTCCGCCTCATAACCCTCGGCCATAAATGCGGACCTTGTGTGTGGATGGGTGGAAGAGACAGTAGATCCCTCGCTCTCTGGCTTAGATATCCGGGCCACATCGTCTTGAGGATAGACTGGGAGGTTGTGGTTTTCCTCAGGCTCATTGCGGTTGCTACCCCCAGTCTGGTGGCTAGCTGCGCCTGTGGAGGCATCCGTATCGTATGGCTCATCCTTAGATTGGAACGCGGCATTGTCATGCATAGAGAAAGGTTGGCTACCACACGTATTTGATGTGGCACCCAACGGAGATATGGAACGTGTGCCTTGGAACACACCTATGCCAGGTACCTTTGCCTTGCTACTCTCGGGCCGCTTCTTGGGCTTGGTGGCCGATACAGGAGGATTCTTGGATGACTTCTTGAGAGTTTTAGAACCCTACGTCGCGTTGTACGTGGTGACACGGAGTTCATCTTCTCTCTTGCTCGTCGACCCCATGTTGAGTCTCTGACGTGTAGTCGACGTAGGTTGTAGTCTTTGAAAGATGGAGCTCTTCCTCGGTGGTAGTACATCTTCCTGTTGACAATAGCAGTTGATGGTAATCTGGGTACAAGAATGCCTTGACTTAGGCATGCCTACGCCGGCAATTCTTCTTCTGCTTGGGACAGCACCAGGTCTTCCGTCATGGTACCCCCATTGTACGCACAGGGAAGCTGCACGTGGGTACGATTAGAGAGGGTCAGGTGACGCAGACTTCTATCATGCTTGCAGGAACGCTGCTCGTACGAGTCTTTCTCTACGGGATGTTCCCCTGGCTTGCATCACGCACAGGAGTGCTCAAGCGACAGAGGGGTTAAATTGGTCGAGGCATCGGAGCACGGGGACCGGTCTTGTATAACTTTCCATCGGCAGTGCGTGTTACTGTCAACGCAGGCCTTTGGTCGGTCATAGGCGTGGTACGTTTGTTGCACGAGGCACGTACTGCCTTGGATTTCTTCCTACTACCCCCAGCGGGTACATAGTATTTAGAATCTAATGAAGGCTCGCCTGATAGGAAGGCAATTCTGTCGAAGACGGATCTTCTCACCAGCAATGCTTCCATCATGAGGGGTTAACCGGCACACGCTTCTTTCGACATTGTGCCTTCGTTAGGCCCGCTACAGAGATACCGTCTTTCTCGCCATACATTCCCAGGATAGGAATCGAACGAGGAGATATGGCTGTAGCAGCCGAAATCTTCTTCGGGGTTTCGGTGTTGAGGGGGTTCTGGATCGCAGTTTCCTCCGTCATGCTGCTCATCGCAGCCACCTTAGGCCTCCAGACACGTCGAGTCTTCTTCGATTTTACGAACCGCTTCGAAGGATTCAACTTTTCAACAGAAAGGAGATCTTCAAAAGCTTGTTGGTCGAAGCGTACAACCAGCATCTTCTGGAAAGATCCTAGCAAGTCGTTGTCAGATTGCGTCACCGCCTTCTTATTTGAGGAGAAGGTAGTCCCCAGCAAAGTCGCCATTTTGTTCGATATTACAAAAGATTGAACGAACTTTTTGTTTATTGAACGTAAAAAGACCTGTGTACAGAGAAGGTAATCCTAAACATGATACTAAATACAAAGGGAAAACCTATATACAGAGAAGGAAGTCCTAAATAAGATAGTTTAAGTACAAGAGGAAGAGTTGATGGGAAAGTGTGACGGTGGAGATCGAGCACTACAGCGGCTCCTTTACTCCGTTGACGATCTGATGACGGGTTGAACTTGCTCTGACTTTCTGATGCCTTTGATGGAACTCTAGGGTTGCCGATCAAGAGGATGCCTGGAGCTAGAGATTTGATATTCGGTGGTCTCCCCGACATTTGAAGGAAAACTCCTTCTATTTATAAGAGAAGAAAGCACATATGCGTTGTGCATTAGGGTTTTGAGATATAAAGAAATATGTCGTCATTGTACGGTACAGGCTTCTACGGAATTGCCACATGGCGGACATTGAGATTCCCCTCAATCGAGATCTCTGGTGGTTATCAAAATAACAGAAGGAGGAGACACGTGGCATGTGCCGATTTGCTTGTTCGGATGCAGCCGAGTAAATCTTGGGATTTCATCTCAGATTTGGATTCTGATTGATCCTCGTCTAAGATTTAAATCAATTTGATAAGATATCTATCATGATTAACCCCAATCCTATCATTGAGAGAGTCAGTTTAAGCAAACCGACTGGATGGAACCATGCTTCCTGCACCTCTGGCGAGGTTTGAGTACTACTGTGCTTCTGGGGCGATGAGTCGACCATTCTTCTGGAGACAACGGAGCCTCTGTGCTTTTAAGCGACGAGTGGACTATGCTTCGAAGACGACGGAGCCTCTGTGCATATGAGCAACGAGAAGGCTATGTTTTGAGCGATAAAGTCACTGTACTTTAGGGCGACGAGTAGGCTTGTGCCTCAGGTTGACTAGGCTACTGTGCTTTTGGAGTGGCATGTGGACTTGTGTTGGATGCAATGGTATCTTCTAAGTCATTGAAGAAATGTAATTGCGCTTCTAGGACGGAGCAGAGTGTTGTGCCGTTGGAGTTGAGGTGGTGCGAAAACAATACCAATCTGCGCCTGAGGTTGGCGCAGGAATGTAGCTGCGCCTCTGGATTGAAGGCATTGGCTTTGAAGTCTTCTTTTAAAGAGCAATGAATGACCGCTCCTTAATGAACGACTCCCTCTTAATTGCCACCATTACTTAGAGAATTTCAAGGTGTCCTAGGATAGTCTAGGACTTAGTCGAAGGAACTTTATTTAATGAGGTTCATCGTACTGAGTCCTAGGTTCATCCCATTAATGTGGGAACTTTGACCGTCGGCCATGTGGCCTATGTTTTGGGCCACTACCACCCTATATAAAGGGAGAGTTTCTTCTGAAGAGTCACGTCTTCTTCTTCTTCTTCTTGTCCTTCAACACTATGCTGGATCTAGACTTAACTTCGAGCGGCGGTTGGCCTTGCCTAAGTCGGATTTTGGTTGAGGATTCCTTCGTTCAAAGGGGCTATGCCTTCGTAGAAGAACTGTTGATGAGCCTCGAAACGTGCTGGAATGCTTCTCATGAGGAGTTTGAACCTGAGCGACGCCTTGGAGGTCCTAACGACCTAGGTTGTGGGTGGATAGCCAACCCGGAGAGCCACAAGTTGTTCGCTGCCCTATTCATTGGTGGCGGCATGCTTTTGTTAGGCTAGAAGAGCCTCAGAAGCTGATGCCCTTTTGAAAAAGGGCCTTCCTGCTGCACTGTGGCCTGAGCTTTCGGCGGGCCAATAGCTGCTTCTAGAAGTGCTGTGCGTCTGGAGGGGGAAAGCTGTGCTGGAGACTTTGATGGAGACTGTATTCATATCTTCTATCAACAATGCCGCTCTCCATGACGATCATACTGTGAAGAGTAACCTCGACGTAGATCCATAGGAGTTTTCAATTCGGAACATTTAATCACAAAGTATTTTGTAACAGATCCTTGTAATTATGTCTTTATGTAGTCTTTTATGTAATTGTGACGAGTTTGTAGCAGACTCTTGTAGCCATGATTAATAAAAAAGGACTTCTGAGCTTTTCATCTGTTTGTGACTTTTGTCTTTGTTGTTAGCGTGCTTGACCGCCTGTGCCTCTACGCCTTATATTATGCTGAGATTTTTCTTGCTTCTACACTTATCAGTTGGTGTACCCTTTATTGGGATAGAGGAGGGATATGAGGGAGATACGGCACGAGATTTTTAGAAGCATCAATCGTCAGGGTGCTGGAAGATCATGACTCTCCTCGAAGTGGGACACCAGATACCCCGAGTACACTGGGTTATCCTGGGTCCCTGTATCTCTGTTTCTCGATTCCAACTTAGGTCAAAGAGAGTGCCGAAGAGGGGATGGAAGAGTTCCTAGTCAGGAGAAGGTGAAAACCTTCCTTGGCAGTTGGAATTGGGTGTGCAGTGGCGACTGACATCGATTCAATAGCGAGCACTAGTGAGTTTGTTGAGAGAGAACTGCCTCCTGTGACTTTCCTAATTTTGGTTGAAGAAGCAGTAAGTGTGTACTTGTCACGACCCGCACCCAGTATAGAGACACGAAAAGTGGGTACGTCCAGCCTACGTCTTAGTGTCGGTGGTAGAACGTTGTCCTAGGTTACTATCTAATCAACAACTCACGCAATTATATAATGTACTTGTCAATCTCAACTCCGAACGGAGGACAAGTATAGATATAATAAAATCTCAACCACAGTCTAAGCACGATATGATAACACAGGAGTTTATAACTAAGACTAAATAACAACAACAAACCAACTACTAAATAATAATAATCTCAAAACGAACAATATCTCAACTTATTACAATTCAAATTCTAGAACACGAAAACTAAACCAAGTCAAGTAGCTAGTCTCCTGATCACTCCTGAGTGTCGGGGCCAAAGGTAGCTAAGCCATCTCCTGCTCAAAGGCAAGTAGGGCAAATGTCCTCAGGGCAATCATCTGTAATATTTTCAACAGGTCCATTCAGGACAGGAACGAGCACATTTCATCTAGAAAACCCAAGTAAATGACAGAGAACTATAAAACAGTTATAGACAGTTTTATTGATGAACAGGATAGTTTATATTTAGGTGATGGTATAGAGAAACAGTTAAGATACAAAGAAAGTAAGGTAAGTAAAATAAGAGAAGAATCATGGCAATGAAGACTTAAAACAAGATTCTAGCTGAACTAGAGTAACATGATATAAGTCCAGACAGTAAATGTAAACAAGTATAAAACCAAAGTAAGTTCAGACAACATGAATCTGATACCAGGTGATTCTAGTACAAGATGAGGCTAGTATAAGATGATTCCAGTCAGTGATCAAAGATTCCAGGGTGAGTCCGGACTATACTCTAACAGTGTGTTTTAAAATATTGAGATTGAAACGTAAACGGCTGTAGGTATCAGGCACGTCACTCACTGATCAGGCGAGAGATGGCTATGCTTCCAGTAGATTCCAGTAGGAAGATTCCAGATTTGGTGTATGTCTACATGTCTTACTCAATATTTCCCCGTCCCGTAATACAAGTGAATCCAGTACAAGACACGAGAATCGAGATGAGTCCAGCCAAACGTGATGATACCAGCAATGATTCCAAAATGATTCCAATAATAGATGCCAGATATGATGATACCAACAATAATTCCAGTAATAGAGGCCAGACCAGATGGTATGTGTGTCGCATACATGAATCCAGAAATATCCATACGTGTTGTAAGAATCACAAAAAACTAACTAGAACTGAAGTACAGTAATTGACAAATAAATGAGAGAACTATCAGAGAATGTACTCGCCTGATACTCTGAAAAGAGTAGTATAATATCAGATGTCTGCACCAGAGTCACAATATCCTAAATAGAGTAGTATGGATTATGATGTGTTCAAATATGTAATAAAAGGAAGTTTATAATACAATTACATAATTCTAAGTCAATCTAGGTCAAACTAGATTATACAAAGTCAATCTAAGTCATACTAGGCCTAACAAAGTCAAACTAGGTCAAGGCAAGTCAAACAAAGTCAAACTAGGTCGATCTAAGTCAAAGGTTGACTTACAGTTGACTTTTGGTCGAATGGTCAACTCTGGTCAACCTGGTCAACTCATAGTCCACACTAGTTCAACTAGGTCATTGGTTGACTCACAGTTGACTTTTGGTCAACTGGTCAACTCTGGTTAAGTTTTGGTCAATTTTAGGCTAAAGTTGACTTTTGGTTGACTTTTAGTCAAAACGGTCAACTATGGTCAAACGGGGTCAACCCTAAGTCATTTACCCTATTCCTAATCACTATAAACCAAGCTATCCTAATTCTAACCATATCTTAAACATGTTAAACTCATATCTTAGTTATAGGTATTACCTTAATTCTTATTCCATTACCCTACCAAGGTAAACTCGTTACCTTAGCCTCTAACCCATACCCTTGCCTACATTACCCTCACCCTACTTATCCTTCAATACCCTACTAAGGTGTTCTAACACTCTACCCTCGTAACTCGATACCATATCTTGGTATCTTGATACCTTACCTTGGTTATAAGGTAAACTCATTTACCTTGAAGGTAAAGGTAAATCTCGTTTACCTTGAGATACTAACTTGAGTATCCTACAATACCCACTATTCTAAGATTTCACTCTTAGTATCCTAAGATACTAAGATAGGATACTAACTATCTATAGGTTTTCAACATCTAGACACTAGTTAATACTAACATATCATAGGTATCTAACATATCAAAATCTAACCAATATCTCAACTAACAACATGCTAACATATAACTTCTAACCATCTATTCTAACTTAGAAACCTAACACAACTAACAACCACTAACTAATATCTAACCATAACTTATATGTATATATATCCATCTCTAACTCTAACCAACTAACATATATCATCTCTAACTAACAATAACATAGACTAACACAACTAACTATCTAACTTATATAAGATATCACTATCTAACTTCTATGATACCTCTAACCTCTACGTAGATTCTAACATAACCACTAACATATCATACATACAACATCTAGATTCCTCTCCACTCCAATACTAACATACTAACGTGCGCCGTGGGCGATTTTGCCCGCGCGTAATGTGCAACTTGCGCGCCGCGCGCACTTCTCTGTCGCGCGCCCGAGCGCCGCCCTTGCGTGCAACATGTACCGTGGGCAATTTTGTTCGCGTGCAATGTGCAACTTGCACGGCCGCACGCCCGTACAGTTTTCTGCCGTGCTATGTGCGCTGTGCTTGCGCGCAACGTGCGCCGTAGGCGATTTTGTGCAACTTGCGCGCAGGTCACTCCAAATGACTGTTTTTGCCCGTTTGGACTATTTTGTAGCTAAAATCTTGAAAGACTCAAAACATGAAATTTGTAGATCTTTTCCTTGGCTTCAACAATATGTTATTAGTTATTTTATGCAAGTTTCTCTCAACCATGATAATGTAAGGATAGAACACGATAGTGGCCTGTTAAGGCGCACTCTTAACAAGTATCTAGTAACATGATAATTCTTGATAGTGACCCGTCGTGGTGCACTCTTGACAAGTAACTTGACATGATAATTCTTTATGATGGTCCGTTGTGATACACTCTTGACTTGATAAAGTAAACCCACATGATAATCTCGATATGCCTTGCTAAGTAAATCTTGTCTTGACATCGTGGGTGTTTGTGCTTGCATAAGCTACATGTCTCGTCTTGCATCATGTCTAGGATATGAATTCCTGATTTCTACGGTCAGGGATTCATACTGAATCTGACTAGGATAATTACTAGAGTGATCAAGTAATTCATGAAGAGATTTCCCAGCTACAGGCAGTCCCGTTATCTGGGCGCTTTTAATTGGACTTGTAGCCTGCCGTCGAGTAGGGCACATTTCCAGCACACTGTCATGTGTTGCACCTCTAAGTCACCTAATCCAACTCTCTCAACTTGTGACCGGATAACCTGGATTAAGACTGCAGGACTTGTGGCTGTTGGAACATCTCGATGCATCTTGTTAGTAACTAAGCTTGTGATAACCCTAGTTAGTTAAAGTATCAAGCCGTACTCTTTGCTTGGCCGTGAATGATGGATGGAGTCCTATCTTGTCTAGTCTTGTCGAGATCCAGTACATGGCTATCTCAGGACATGCTTGTTTATGCTTTACTTTATCGATAATTGGTTAGAGACTAAGTTATGTTCAGGTGAAAGGTTACAACCCCGGTCCTTGTTTGGTTTACGGGTTGTAACTTGGTTACCGGAATAGTCCAACTCTCTAACTCATGTCTTTCGTTATCCTTTATATATCATGTGCTAATATGATGGTTTTAGTTCTTAAGTGAAGCCTCCCTTGTGGCACTTGCTCTTTCTGGGGTCTGACCCAGCTGGTTTTGTTTGGCCAGATTTCGGAGTAGCTCCCGAGGATTTCCATGCCTTTCAGCCAGATAGTGACCACTAGGCGCAACCCTGGCAACGAGTGGGTTCTTATTTTGCTCCCCCACTCCCTTGTAAAAATATTCTTTTGAGGCGTTTAGCCATCGAGCAAGTATTAGCTCGTTTGCAACTTTACTTACTGTCTGCCTACGGGCTGTAACATGATTGACAAATCCTAGGGTTGATCATGTATAACTGAAACTCTTGCTAGTCTTCACATTTTGTATGACTAGCTTCATGATCATCTGAATATGTAATGTTTGGGATGCCTTACTTGTTGGCCCATTCCATGGTCACACACGATTTCGATAATCAACATGTACTTAAGTCAATACACAAAATATACAAACTGCTGCTAATCATTTCAGGGTATATGAAATCAATTTCAACGGACGTTGTACTGACTGCATCAACATCATCAAATATGAAGATGACTCATTTTTCATTTTATTCTGTATTTTACATTTTATTGAGTCTAGAATTTATTTTGTAAAATCAGTTTTGGTAATACTGGCTTAAGGTTATCCCAGTCCACATTCTAAAAAGCCTACCTATTATCACTCATATATCTTTTATAAAATATTCCAAAATATCTTTGAAAACAATTTCTGATAAAATATTTCGAAAATCTCCAAATAGAACTCATAACCGAGTTCGGCCCGAGTTCGGCCCGAGTTCGGACCGAACTCTGTTCGAGTTCGGTCAGTTTGTATTCAAACTTCTGTTGCCTCCAAATCTGCGAGCAACGTCTCTTTACGAGATATTTGCATCCGAACTCTGCCCGAACTCTGTCCGAGTTTGGTCCCAGAAAATACCTATAAATAGAGAAGAACTTTTCATTTCAAATCATTCATTCACTCTTCATCTTCTCTTCTCTTCTACTCAAGTGTTTTCAAACGATCCAAGATTTTCAAATCATACCTATACACCTCTTAGCCAAAAGCCAGTAATATCAGAGTTGATTTAGAGTCTTTTGGTATTCCAAGAGTTGTAAAGAGGTCGTTCCAAGTTCAGCAACTTTTCTTGTTGTGGAGCTGGTCGTGCGCTCGTCACCAAGCACGGTGTTGTGAAGTCGGTTGTGCACTTGTCACCAAGCACGGTGTTGTAAGAGACTGCAAGCTCTCAGTTAAAGCTTGTGCCATAGTGGATTAACATCGAGCAAGAGTACTCGAGACTGGATTAGTCCTCTCAGAGGGATACCAGTATATATCGCCGTGTCGCTGAGTTTAAATTCTCTATCTCTTGCTGCATTATATTTACTGTCTCTTATTTTACTGCCATAGTTTAAAGTTTTAATTGGTGATTATTTTTTGCTGCACACACACACGCTATTCACCCCCCCCCCCCTCTAGAGGTGCTCAACGGTCCTACAATTGGTATCAGAGTAGGTTATATTTTTATATAACAAACCTCAGAAAGTATATATGGCAGCCGTGAAATCAATATTCAACGGTGAAGGACAATCCACAAATAGACCTCCTCTATTTGATGGAACAAACTATACCTATTGGAAAACACGAATGACATTCTTTTTAAAATCTCTTGACTTTGATCTTTGGTCTATAGTTATTGATGGTTATAAGAAACCAGCACCCACAGTGGTTGAAGGCCAGCTTGTAGACAAGCCTCATGACAAATATACTGAAGCTGAAAAAGCTAAGGCTAGTCTAGATGCTCGTGCCATCAATGCACTATTCTGTGCAATTGACAAAACGGAGTTCAACAGAGTTTCAACCTGTAAGACGTCTCACGAAATTTGGAAACTTCTTGAGGTAACTCATGAAGGTACTTCCCAAGTGAAGGAATCCAAAATTAGTAGACTGACACAGGAATATGAATCTTTCAAGATGAAACCCGGTGAGTCAATTACACAAATGTTTACTCGTTTCCTTGATATAACTAATCCTCTGCAATCTCTTGGCAAGAATTACAGCAATCATGAGAAGATCAGAAAAGTGCTGCGGGCTCTAACCAAGAACTGGAATCCAAAAGCTACAGCAATTATTGAAGGAAACGATCTCACCACTATGTCCTTGGAAACACTGATGGGGAAGCTGATGACCCATGAACTTGATTTGCAAGAGTTTGAAGAAGCAACACCAAAAGAAAAATCTATTGCTTTCAAAGCTCAAGCAAGAAAATCAACATGCAATAACTCTGATGAAGAATCATCAAGTGGTGATGAACAGGCCCTACTTGTGAAGAACTTCCGAAGATTCCTAAAGTTTGAGAAATCAAGCAGAAGGAAGAGAGATGTCCAAGAAAGCAATGAAGATGAAACCATTTGCTTTGGATGTAAGAAGACAGGGCACATGAAGAAGGACTGTCCAACTTCAAAGTAAAGCAGTCCATATGACAGATCAAGATCAAGCAGAAAAGCAACATCCGGTCGAAAGTATGCCAACACAAGTATCTGGCATAAAAGTGATGCCAGTGATACAGAAGAAGAGGATAGACCCTGCGGTAATGCAAATGTCTGTCTTATGATATTTGATAAGGTATCTTCAAACCCTCTATATGATGATTTTACTTTCGATGAATTAGAAAATGCCTTTAGCGAATTACTTGAAGATCACAAAACTGTGCTCGACAATTATAAGCAATCTCGAAAAGAGATTAAGGCATACACAACCGAGTTAACTAGACTGTCCAATATTATTGAAGATATAAGATAGACGTCTACTACCGGTAACACGGAAGAGATAGCCAAACTCAAGGTAGACTATCATGAGGCTATCCTCAAAATTAAAAAGAAAGAAAGAGACTATGTCAAGATGCAAGAACTATATGACATAGAGAAGAAGAAGCACCTAGTAACAGAACAAAGACTCTCAGATATGACTGCTAGATATGAAGAGTCTATTGCGATTTCTAAAAGTTAGAAATCAAGTTAGGCAAACAGGCAATACCTGTGACACAGCCTAAATTTAGTCCTAATGCTAAGCATACACCTAAGAGGACTAAAAATAAGAAAGCACAGAAGAAACACGAATATCATCATGCTTTCACTTATAGGTTCTCCAAACCAAACAAGCATGTAAACACAGTTGTGACCACATCTGGTTCTAAACTTACTTGTACTTATTGTGGCACGCATGGACACATATCACAGTATTGTTTAGCAAGAAAGCTTGTTGACAATCATACTTTAATCTGGAGACCTAAAGCTAATCAGAATGGACCCTTCAGAAAATGGGTACCAAAGGATTCATCTACTTGTCTTGTAGGTGGACCCTCAACCCTCTCATGCTAGAAGCAAATGGATCCTCGATAGCGGATGTTCGCGACACATGACTGGTGATGCATCTTTGTTCGCTACACTATCGATGAAGAAAGAAGGATATGTCTCCTTCGGAAATAATTTGAGAGGTGATATAATTGGTAATGGTACTGTAGGTATTTCTCCCTATCCAGTAATAAAGGATGTTTGTCTAGTAACAGAATTGAAACATAACCTATTAAGCATAAGTTATTTGGCAGATAATGGTTATGGTATCAATTTTGTGAAAGATAAATGTACCATATATGATATGTCATCTGGTGATCCAATATATAAAGGGATCAGAGAAGACAATATTTATGTTTCTTTCTGGAGAATACTAATAATGCAGGTAGGTGCCTAGTAGCCAATCAAGATGAAAGCTGGCTATGGCACATGAGACTAGGACATGCAAACATGGATACTATCTCACGACTAAGTACAAAGAAGTTGGTAAGAGGACTCCCTGAGATTCCATACAAGAGAGATATGGTATGTGCTGACTGTGAAAAGAACAAAGCACATAGGTCTACTTTTAAATCCATCAACGCTGTAAGTACTTCTAGACCTTTGCAGTTAATTCACATAGATTTATTTGGTCCTAGTAGAGTCGCTAGTCTTGGCGGTAAGCTCTACGCTTTTGTTCTTGTTGATAATTTCTCTCGTTTTACTTGGGTTTATTTCTTATCAAACAAAAGTGATACAATTTTTGAATTTCAGATATTTTGCAAAAAGGTACAAAACGAAAAAGGCTTCATGATTACTCGTATCCGAAGTGATCATGGTGGCGAATTCGAAAATTCTGATTTCAAAAAGTTTTGTGATGATAGTGGATATTACCACGAATTTTCTTGTCCTAGAACTCCCCAACAGAATGGTGTCGTGGAGCGAAAGAATCGTACTCTAAGCGAAATGGCTAGAGTCATGCTGAATCAGTATAATCTTCCTAAATATTTTTGGGCAGAAGCTGTTATTACAGCCTGTCATGTTTTAAATAGGGTGTTAATTCGACCAATCTTGAAGAAAATACCATATGAGCTTTGGTTTGGAAGAATTCCAAACATTTCTTACTTTAAAGTTTTTGGATGTCGCTGTTTTATCCTGAACACCAAGGATAACTTGGGAAAGTTCGACTCTAAAGCAGATGACGGGATATTTCTTGGATATGCTGCTAAGAGTAAGGGATATAGAATTTTCAATAAAAGATCTATAATTGTTGAAGAAACTGTTAATGTTACTTTTGATGAGTTAAATAGTCACAGATCTAGCGACAGTGATGATGAAGATACACATGCAAGGACGGAGAAGAGTTCTGTGAAAGATCTGACCCAAGATGCAAGGACTGAGAAGAGTGTTGTAAAATATCTGACCCAAAGGTTTGAATCATTTAAGTTTATGCCAGATCATCCAGAAACACTTATCATAGGTGATGTATCTAAAGGTGTAAGTACACGTTCATCTCTTAAAGATTCTGATATAGCAGCAAATGTAGCATTCATTTCTCAAATAGAACCTAAGAATGTAGATGATGCTTTTACTGATGAATTTTGGATTCATGCCATGCAAGAGGAACTAAATCAATTTGAGAGAAACCAAGTTTGGGAACTCGTTCCTAAACCTATTGGTCAATCGATAATTGGTACCAAATGGGTGTTCCGAAATAAACTCAGTGAAGATGGACAAGTTCTACGCAACAAAGCACGTCTAGTGGCACAAGGTTATAATCAAGAAGAAGAAATTGATTATGATGAGACCTATGCTCCTGTTGCTAGACTAGAAGCCATCCGCATGTTTTGTGTATTTGCATGCTTTAATGATTTTAAATTATTTCAAATAGACGTGAAAAGCGCAATTTTAAATAGATTTTTAAAAGAGAAAGTTTTTGTGAAACAACCCCCTGGTTTTGAAGATTTTCAAAAACCTGATCACGTCTTCAAGCTTAAGAAAGCCCTTTATGGACTCAAACAAGCACCTCGTGCTTGGTATGAACGCCTAAGTGCCTTCTTACTTGATAATGGATTTTCAAAAGGAAAGGTTGATACTACTTTGTTTATAAAATCCTTAAATGATGATATCCTCCTTGTGCAAATTTATGTAGATGACATAATATTCGGTTCTACTAACGAAAAACTCTGTCAAGATTTTGCTAAGTGTATGCAAAGTGAATTTGAGATGAGTATGATGGGAGAGCTAAACTTCTTCCTAGGACTTCAAATCAAACAGCACTCAAAAGGAACATTCATCAACCAAGCTAAGTACACGAAGGACATACTGAAAAAGTACGACTTCGAGAATGTAAAGCCAATCGGGACTCCTATGGCTACATCTACAAAGCTTGATACTGATGAAAGTGGCAAACCTGTCGATCAGCGTAAGTATCGAGGTATGATTGGTAGTTTATTATATTTAACTGCTAGTCGTCCTGATATTATGTTTAGTGTTTGCATTTGTGCACGTTATCAGGCAAATCCTAAGGAATCACATCTTAGTGCCGTTAAACGTATCTTCTGATACCTTAAAGGAACTTCTACAGTCGGCTTATGGTATCCTAAAACCAAATCCTTTGACCTGATAGGTTACTCAGATGCGAATTTTGCAGGATGCAAAGTAGACCGTAAAAGTACCAGCGGCACATGTCATTTCCTAGGAAAGGCCTTAGTCTCTTGGTTTAGCAAGAAACAAAATTCAGTAGCATTATCAACAATTGAGGCTGAGTATATCGTCGCAGGACGTTGTTGTGCTCAGATTTTGTGGATGAAGCAAACCTTAGAAGACTACAATCTGCACTACACTAAAGTTCCTATTTATTGTGACAACACTAGCACTATTAATCTGACTAAGAACCCTGTCTGTCATTCACGCACAAAGCACATAGAGATAAGACATCATTTTCTTCGTGATCATCAACAACATGGGGATATCTGCTTAGAATTTATTGACACAGATCATCAACTAGCAGACATATTCACAAAACCATTGGTTAAAGACCGTTTTAACATAATGAGGCGTGAGCTCGGTATACTTGAATTTTCAGATTCATAATATAATATGGTAAATAAAATTAATTTTATGACTTGCAACTTTGAAATTTATTTAACGAAAATTATTTTTGGGTACAAACCTAAAAAGGGTATGTCTATCACCACGACTACGGTCGAAGCGAAGCGGTACTTAAGAGTTCCCCGGTGAACCTTCGTTAGCTGGGACAACCCCTACAGTTAACCCATAAATAGAGCTCGTTATTAAATAGTAGAGTCAAAAGTCATAAAAATTACTTTTAACCAACCAGAACTGCATTTATTGTCTCGGAAATACAAGTGACCGAACTCGGGCCGAACTCTGACCGAGTTCGGACCGAATTCGGACCGAGTTCGGTCGGCGCTGTATTGATTCCAGAACCGAACAGCCGACTTTAAACCCTATAAATTCACCTCTTTCAATCATCTTTTCCACACACCAACTCGTGGAAACTTCTCCTTCCTTCCTAAAAGCTCTTCCTCCTCCATCCTAGCAAGGAATCTAAGAGATCTGGTGGGCATATTCAACATTCTCATCTTCCTCCTTTCTCAAAAAGGTATTCATTTTTCTTTTCTACTTTCTTCATGGCTCCTAAACGTCATAGAGGAACATCTTCCCAAGGTGCCTCCTCCTCTTCTGATTATACACCTGCTAGTCTATTCAGTCCAGCACGGCCAATAGATGCAGAAGACTATGATTCTACTTTGTTTTCGGACAAAGAGTTTTCTGATCTTTGGTTCGATTCTTTTTCTGGCCGTAAGATTTGCAATGGAGCTTTTGTTAACTTTACCATATTTTCTGAATATGCTCCTACTTTTGATCACTTAGGCTATCGAGACTTTTTCGAGGTAGCAGAAAATATTTTTGATAATGCTGTCCGAATGTTTTACTGTAATTTGCAAGTAAAACCTAACGGAAACTTCTATTCTTGCGTTGCTGGGCAAAAATTAGAATTTAGTGCTACCGATATCAGTGAATTTTTCCATGTTCCTGATATTGGTGAAGCATTGGTTGACATTACCCATGTCCAATTCCCTGCTGATGTTACCCTAGCCTCTTTTAGGGAACTCATTTGTCATCCGAACCCTGTTCCTCGTAGGGTTTATTCAAAGCATTTGAACCAATCTTTTTATGAACTTCATCGCATGATTTTCTCTGTAATCCTTCCAAAGAAAGGATCCACAAATGAAGTGACCTTCTTGGAACTCTCTGTTTATACCACATTCATTTCGGTATTCCATTCTCTATCCCAAAAACCATGATGTCTTGGATGCTTAACTGCAGAAATGCAGGAAGGAATCTGGTATATCCTATGCACTTGGCATCTATCTTTCGTCGTTTTGAGATTGATCTTCAGACTTGTGCATTCTCCTCCACTCCTATCGAGCTTACTAGATCCCGCCGATTTCCTGCTCCACCTCTGCCTCCTGGAGCTCAGCCTGCTCCAGCTGCTGACGCTGAGATTCCTGATGCTGCTCCTGCTCCAGCCCCTACCCCGGGATTTGATCCGGCTTTCTATCAGCGCTTTGATGATTTTGTTGCTATATCTGCGCAACGTCATCAAAGTTATCTTGATTCGGAGTTTCGACGTATCACTCAGGCTCCAGTGCTGAGGAATGGGATTGCTGACCTCCACTACAGCCTAGTCCATGATCCGGTCCATCCGATCACCATCCTGCCTCACCTAGGCTTTCCGGGTCCTCGGTTCACAGATGAGGCTTCCTTCCAGCACTTCGACCCCACTGCAGCCTACTTTCCTCCAGAGGCTCCTGGTGCTGACGACCCCACTATGTGACACGGGTTCAGCTTTTGGATAGTGAATACTTGTTAGATGATGATCTTTTGATGTAGTTTTTTTGTTTATGTCTAAACTCATTAGTTAGACATTTTCTGACGATTGTATTCAGCACTTTTTAGTATGACATTTCTAGTACTTTATTTCCAGCATTTTTTTTCCATAGTAGTTTTTTATGCTGTGATCATGTCTCTTTTGCTTGACTTTGTCTTTTGTTGTCTATTGTTGGCTTCACACATTACGGGGGAGCCAAATCATTTTACTATTTGACAAATGGGGAGAAAAAGAGTACATATACCAAAAAGAGTAGAAATCCAAAAACAAACTCAACCATCTCATTTATTCAGGTACTTGTATTTTGTTATATTTTATAAGATATATTTTGGTATAGACTCAAGTTTGTCAATTATCAAAATGGGGGAGATTGTTGGCCCATTCCATGGTCACACCCGATTTCGATAATCAACATCCACTTAAGTTAATACACAAAATATACAAACTGCTGCTAATCATTTCAGGATATATGAAATCAATTTCAACGGACGTTGTACTGACTGCATCAACAAAGCATCAACATCATCAAATCTGAAGATGACTCATTTTAATTTTATTCTGTATTTTACATTTTATTGAGTCTAGGATTTATTTTGTAAAATCAGTTTTGGTAATACTGGCTTAGGGTTATCCAGTCCACATTCTAAAAAGCCTACCCATTATCACTCATATATCTTTTACAAAATATTCCAAAATATCTTTGAAAACAATTTCTGATAAAATATTTCGAAAATCTCCTAACAGAACTCATAACCGAGTTCGGACCGAACTCTGTCCGAGTTCGGTCAGTTTGTATTCAAACTTCTGTTGCCTCCAAATCTGCGAGCAACGTCTTTACGAGATATCTGCATCCGAACTCTGTCCGAGTTCGGTCCAGAAAACACCTATAAATAGAGAAGAACTTTTCATTTCAAATCATTCATTCACTCTTCATCTTCTCTTCTCTACTATTCAAGTGTTTTCAAACGATCCAAGATTTTCAAATCATACCTATACACCTCTTAGCCAAAAGCCAGTAATATCAGAGTTGATTTAGAGTCTTTTGGTATTCCAAGAGTTGTAAAGAGGTCATTCCAAGTTCAGCAACTTTTTTTTGTTGTGGAGCTGGTCGTGCGCTCGTCACCAAGCACGGTGTTGTGAAGTCGGTCGTGCACTTGTCTCCAAGCACGGTATTGTAAGAGACTGCAAGCTCTCAGTTAAAGCTTGTACCATAGTGGATTAACATCGAGCAAGAGTACTCGAGACTGGATTAGTCCTCTCAGAGGGATACCAGTATATATCGTCGTGTCGCTGAGTTTGAATTCTCTATCTCATGCTGCATTATATTTACTGTCTCTTATTTCACTGCCATAGTTTAAAGTTTTAATTGGTGATTATTTTCCGCTGCACACACACACTCTATTCACCCCCCCTCTAGAGGTGCTCAACGGTCCTACATTACTTTGTATGTCTAATGATCTAACATCTTGTAATATTTACTTACTTGCTTGAGATTGAGACACTAGGCTTGTTCATGACCATAAGAGACTGATCGATTGTAGTAAACCCTCATGCATCTAGACTGCTGTGATCATATTGTGAGGTGGGATTCACTTCAATGTACGTAGCTGGCTATGTCTATTCCCCGCTCTCCAGTATTCTGGTTCTGGGGCGTGACACTTAAACATGTTAAACTCATATCTTAGTTATAGGTATTACCTTAACTCTTATTCCATTACCCTACCAAGGTAAACTCGTTACCTTAGCCTCTAACCTATACCCTTGCCTATATTACCCTCACCCTACTTATCCTTCAATACCCTACTAAGGTGTTCTAACACTCTACCCTCGTATCTCGATACCATATCTTGGTATCTTGATACCTTACCTTGGTTATAAGGTAAACTCATTTACCTTGAAGGTAAAGGTAAATCTCATTTACCTTGAGATACTAACTTGATTATCCTATGATACCCACTATTCTAAGATTCCACTCTTAGTATCCTAAGATACTAAGATAGGATACTAACTATGTATAGGTTTTCAACATCTAGAATATATCAAAATCTAACCATACCTCAACTAACAACATGCTAACATATAACTTCTAACCATCTATTCTAACTTAGAAACCTAACACAACTAACAACCACTAACTAATATCTAACCATAACTTATATGTATATATATCCATCTCTAACTCTAACCAACTAACATATGTCATCTCTAACTACAATAACATAAACTAACACAACTAACTATCTAACTTATATAAGATATCACTATCTAACTTCTAAGATACCTCTAACCTCTAAATAGATTCTAACATAACCACTAACATACTAACATATCATACATACAACATCTAAATTCCTCTCCACTCCAATACTAACACACACACAAACACATATACCAAATCCACCCCCTCTCCTCTAACACACCCACACACATCTATATACAAACATACTATCACTCAACCAAAACACAAATCACTCAACAAACCACACTAGACTCAAGTCAAATAGGATGGCATAATCCTTCCAACTCTCCCACCTTCACAACACAAACACTACACTACCATCTATACAACATCAAACGCACACTAGCACATATCCTCTATCAATCTCACTTCTCTCCACTAACCACACACATCCGTATCTCATTCAAACACACACACTATACTAACATATATTACATAACAATAATATATATATATACATACATATATGTACTATGTCATACATATTCTTGACAACCTATGATACCTATATTCACATGATATCCATACTACATAGGCTCATAGGTTACACAAAATGCCTATGTCGTATAGTCACTCTTCTACTTAAAACTAATACTGCACCAATTGGGAATTCACTAAATTCTAGGATTAAAGTATGTTGTAGCCCTTCGTATTAGCTTTCCGAAAATTCAACGGATCTCATTTTCGTGTCCGAAAGCTTTCGAAAATCGCGAAAACACCGAAAACGCATTCGTCTTTCGTACAACTGACACTCAAACAGTTTTACAGAAAGTTCTAGAATAATTTTGGCTTATTAAAATATATATTTGGAAAGCTAACTTCGATACGGTTCTTTTAAAAAAATGGGAGATAAATCAGAGTTCTAAGCTAAAAGTTATGACATTTCTAAGTTGCTCTGACTACTAAAAACGTGGATAAAATTATGACAAATTTGGGTTATTTTGGACAAAAGAAACACATGTAGGCCAAGATACTTGGATACCAACATAGGTATCCAAATGAAACTCATTCTAACAATCATAACTAAGATCAATCCACTCTCTAACCATTCTAAAATCGAATTTAAATATCTACTTAAACTATTATCATACATACATACACATGGGGTGTCCTAATTTGGGATCTATCAATTAGGACACAAGACACATATCTAAAATCCTCAAGAGAGCTCCAAATTGTCTCAAATTTGAATCTAAATGGGGTACATGCATGGGGGTGGATCCTATGGATTCAAATTTAACTAATATGTATAGGAAATCAATTTAGAGGGTTGGTTTACCTATTGGGAGTGGAATCCCAATGATACTCCCAAGGATACGGCTCCGACACGAAGATCTTCCAAAAAGGACACTCCTCCTTGTACTTTGCTCCAAATCTTTGCTAGCACCCTCCCTTGGTGGTATGAGAAGGTTGGATGGAAATTTTGGTGGAGGGATGTAAGGGTTTGGAGATCAAACCAAAGAAGGAAGCTCTCTAATTTGGGGAAGAACACTTAGGGTTCTATGTAGAGGTAAAAAGAGGCAAGGGGTTTCTTAAGAATTCTTTATAGGAAGGAAGGAGGCACTTGATGGCTGGTCATTATATATATTAGGGTTAGTTTTACATGTAGATGAGTGGCTAGGACTTGTCCACCCAATTCCAAGCCTTCCTATTGGTTCAATTAGTCATAAGGCTTTCTTTTTCACAAATATCCTAAGGGATAAATATCCTACCTAGGAATATCTAGATATTACTAACCTTGACACTTAGTAGGAATATTCTAACCATGATTCTAACCTCAAGACTAATCTAGATTAGGTTAAGCTTCTAGGTTAGTCTCTAACAATTCAATTAGCACAATATTAATTAATCAAAATTTATTTCTTTAATAAGTCAAAATAACCAAAATACTTAGGCCAAAAGTTGTAATTAGTCATCCTAATCATATGACTAGGCTCCCTTGGTCATGGTTAGTCTCTAGGCTTAGCAAACTAGGGTTTAACTAGTTAACCATCAAAATCATAATTCATATTTTAAATAGTTTTTAATGATTAAAAATTACCAAAAATCACAATATGATTTAAATATTATTATTAATGATTATAATCACAAATTTTAAAATTACCCTTATTTGAAAAACTAGATGTTACAGTACTCTCCTCCGTTTGTGGGGTAGACGTTAATGATTCTCCTTTGCAAGCAGAGGCTTTTTTACCCGCTTCTGGTTCTGATGTGAATGACACCGAGGTTCCCTCTGTGGAAACCATTTTGGCCAGGCTCCCTAGTGTACAGGCGTTGCTATCGGATGTGGAAGCTTTCGCGTCTCCCACTTTGGAGAAGATGATTGGTAGGCCAGTCTTTTCATCCACCGCTTCCGGTATCAATCCTATGGTGGAGATTGCAACTCCTTCGTTCTGTCAGTTCCTGATGATGTGGGTGGCATGGTTGAGATTCTGATTAGGATATTTCACTTGATCCCGAAATAGGGATCCAGGGATTCATAGTAACAGGCCGCCCCTTCTCTTTGGCGAGGTGTGGAGCTGAGGTTCGGATCCAAACCTTCAGAGTTTTCCCTGGCCTGATGCGTATAGCAAAATCAATCCTTACCAAGCTCAATTCAGCAAAGCAGTGTCTCGACAGGCTTTAATATGCCCAGCAGGGTGATGTAGATGTACAACCGTCTACTTTATAAGGCTGGTAAAGGGAGAGTGATATATGTTGAGGGTATAAATGCCCTTAGTCATGAAATTGGTCGGTTGGCTGAGAGGATCGCCAACAATCTGATTAATCGGGACGACTGTCTATGGAGCAAGATTTTGTCGCTCAAGAGATGATAAGGATCATGACGGAGGTTGAAAGGCTTGAGGAAGAACACAAAGGCTAGATTTTTGTCTGACTGGCCTCATCCGAGATCAGGAAGCCACTCGTCAGCTGTCGGAGAAGTTCAATGCGTCTTTTGCTGCCATGGAGGCTGCAGCAAAAGATCTGGGGGATAGGCTGGCCTTCCATACTCACCTCGAAGATCTGATTATTGTCGAACATGAAGCTAGGCGTATTGCTTGTGAGAAGGAGCAGCTAATAGCTTCTCTCCGTCAGCGTCTACAGGGATTTTGTAATGACACTTTAATCTGTCCTTCCTTTTCTTATACTTATTCGTATGTATATATATTTTTTTTGAATAGAAGAAGCAATGGCAATTTCCCTCACTTTTTTCTTCTTTGATTCTTGTTGTGGACCCATTCTAAATTGGGCTCGCAGGGCTGGTCGGTTCGCGAGTTGTTTGGCCGAGTCTCTATCTTGTAATTGTGTAGCTGAGTCACTGCTCTCATACCTTTGGTATGGACCGCACTGGCTAGTGGTTTGCCAGCTAGCTTGGTTGGGGTATGACGTGGCAAATATGTAGTCTCCCCCCTTTTTGTTGCCACTGTGGCAGGCGTAAGGCTCGAGGGCCTTGATTTGACCAGGTCCGATCGGAAGTCGAAGGGATAGGTTCCTCGTTAGACGTGAAAGAGTTACTCCTATTTAATAAGGGAGTGGCTCGTCACCTTCCTTCTTAATGAGCTTTGCAGCTATAAATAGGGCCTCGGGAGACTCTTTCTTCCACAATCCCTTCCGCTTCTCTTTTTCATGCTTGAATACCTCTTCTCCTCTTATGGCCTAGGGCCTCTTACTTCTTTGGCTGATCCAGCATGTGTCGTGGTTGCGGTTAGTGCTTAGTCTTCAGATGATACAAAGGTTGAAGCGCGAAAAAGTATCCCTGATGCCGTGAGGAATGGTCCCGTATGCTTCCTTGTTTAAGGATATTCTCTTTCTGATGTGGGGATGAATCGGGAAGCAGTAAATCTCATAAAAAGTGGGGTTCTCCGTTTTCTCATTGTTGTCTTCACCCTTCCTGGATAAGGTGTAATCCCCCTTTTTTTTTTCCTTCTTCAATTTTTTTTTTTCATTTTTTTCAATATAATTATTACAAAAATCGACTTATAGTCATGATAGTTATATATACACTCATGATACACCTAGGTCACATAACTAAAAAATATGGGACACTATGTAGATATGGCCCTTAGAGACTCCTTTATAACACTACAGACTTATTTATGTTATTTTAACAAATTTCTAGAATTTTTTGGATTTTTTAAATTTTTTTGGTTAATTAAAACCTAGAAAATCTAATTTCTAGTGGTGTTTGGAAATTACTATGAAGCCATACGAACACATACCCGTGACTTAAAGTCACTAATGTTTACCGTCCTTATACACATACCCGTGACTTAAAGCCATGATTTCTAAAATATAATCATGGCGGATCTATCCAACCAGACCCGAACACATACCCGTGACTTAAAGTCACTAATGTTTACCGTCTATCCGTTTCCAGATTAGATCTGGACCATTCAAACCAACCCATCAGACTTTCCAATACGCTCCGACTAGTTGTTAACTAAACTGATCCTGTTCCTCAAATCGAATAGGTATCTAATCTTATTTGTCCAATTAATCCATTTAACATCGGGATGATCCTGCCCGATGGATCTGTACAGAACATAGCATTATTCTGACAGAATCCAACTGCGACCTAGCCAACTTTGAAGGCCACGTGCTTCCCAATACTTCGATGCAATATCATTTTGATTTCACGAATACACAGACCACATAACCCCCTTCAAATCCCAGTAAGTAGTTTATTGCAATTTAGAATTAATCATAGTTAAAATCATAAAAAAACACTTTTAAAAACTTAGAAATTCTCCGATACGGAGTCCGTCCTGACAAACCGGATGACTTGGTCGCGAACTAGTCGTATCGAAAGGTGCGTATGGACTTCATGCACGTGTGGGCCTTGACGGAATTCGAATTAGTTGCGTGTGTGCGACGAATTCGACCCATATCCGTAGAACAACGTTGTATCGTCCATTTTCCAAAATTTTCTATTACTTCGTGCATGCTCATCACTTCACGACAAAACTTACGCCATTGGACTCGTACTATTTTACAAAATTTCCAAGTACTTCGTGCATGCTCGTCATATCGTGACAAAACTTACGTCATTGGACTCTTATCGTTTTTCTGGTCCTGTGAGCCAAGTTGGTCCGATTGTGAGACAAGTGACCGGATCGCCGTTTTGGCGAGCCCACGATCCGATTCAACGAGGCAATTTGTGCATGGCCCATCGAAATCCAAAATTGGATAGAACGCTGGGTTTGTATCAAAAAATGGACTTGTAGACATATAAGTTGTTGACTACAGAGACTATCAAATTTGACACACTTTCTGGTGCAAAGCGGGTCCAACATCAGACGTCGTTTTGACACCGTTGGGTTTGTATCAAAAAAATGGACTTGTAGACATATAACTTGTTGACTACAGAGACCATCGAATTTGACACACTTTTCGGTGCAAAGTCGGTCCAACGTCGGACGTCGTTTTGACCCAAAATTATGACTTTGCCCCTGTGTCCAGAATTGTACTTATGTGTAATCGATCCTAGACGTTTCTCTTATTTCGAAAACGTTGGTGATGTCTATTTCAGCTTCCAGAGACGTTTGCGGAAGTCCCACCTTAGTTACTTCTATTAGATTGTCGTGTTTGCCTTTTGGATGTTGTTAGATCATTACACCACCACCATGCAAGTATACCTTGCCATTATATTCTGTTTATATATTGTCACTTCTGCATGTTTACATTTGTTATTCTAAATTGCTTAGTTAGTTGCCGTCTTATTATTGGTTTATATATTAGTTTTTTTTTATTTAAATTATTGCTTATTGATTCCATATTAAAATGTGTTTCAAGGTTCTACTTGGGTGAAAGCGACTAAATTGGTCATTCTGTAGTTTTATTTATGTTGTACATCATGACTTAGTTCTAGAGGGCCACCATTTTTGTGAGATAATGGTATATCTCTATTGGCCATAACACATGTGCTCCACGAGTGTGAGTCTCATATTTGTGAGATAATGGTATATCATGACTCAATTCTCATTCTAGCTTGGTAATGGATTTGTCTCCACCCGGCTATCATTTTTTTGACTATTTATTTATTTATGATAAACTATTTCTTTTATTTCTGTTGTGGATGAGATATAGATAATGCCCGTGACCATGAGATATTGTTATGAACTTGAGTTCATATAATACAGCTTATGTATGTATGCGTGCTTTCCATATATTGGAGTATTTTTCATATGCATACAGCTGACATGTTACATATACATAGTCCTACGTATTTTGGGACTGGAGCATTATATTTGTTTGTGGTGGCCCATGTAGGTCACGAATATATTGTTTAGTTACATCACTGTACCAAGCAAGCCTAGATATAGGATTAGAGTATAGGACCTCATCCACATGCTTGATTTCCTTCATTCATTCTATTTTCGAACTCTCTTTTTACTGTCTTGATTTGCATCTTGCTTGATTCCTTTCTACCGTGAATGTTATTTCTCGTTCTTAATAGAGGTTAAGAAGATGACTACACTAGTATATGCCTAGGTCAATTACATGGTTGGAAGAAAAACCTTGAAAATTTAGAATGCTTTGGAGGGAATAATTAAGTTATGAATGCATTAAATATTTCAAGGATCAATAAACATTATCGAACGGTTTAAGAAACTTTTCTTAAAGGTATGATCTTGTGTGAAGGACTAGTGAATTCTAAGTTGGGTAGTAGCGATGTTATCAAGTCCGAATGGTAGTTGAAATTTTATTATATTTGATATTGACGATGAGACTACTAGATGGTGTTCATAAGACAATCGATAGAATTTATGTATATAAGATTGAGAAAATAAAGTGGTTTGGGGACTTTTGAAGATTACAGAAAGTACTTATGGCTTATTGATGTTAATAATGTCGATATAAATTTTATTTTAAGGAAAAAAATCGAGTAATAAAATTTTGATATAAAAAAAGAGGGGGTCAATAACTCATATGTTTTATCACGAGAATTGATTGAAGAGGTAGAGAAAGAATTTATGAATTTGGAAAAGTTATACGATCAATAACAAATAAAGGATTTAGTGGATTATTTTTTTATACGTATTGAGGAACTTTTTAAGGAAACTCGAATTTAGAGATTTGAGTTTAGGAGCAAGAAAATTTTGCCTTGATAGAAAACGAAGATGGACACAATGTCCCATGGTGAGATTAGAAGTGTCCCACTTTAGTTTGTCATATCACCTATGGCTATGATAGTTGTATATACACAAGTGTAGTCAGTCATCGACCAAGCCATGTAACTACATTCTCTTCTTGAGTTTATCAACCTTTCCCTCAACCCTAGAATTTATTATCATTACTTCTAATCATTTGAAACTTGGGAATGGTTAGAATCGTTTTCTTGATCATACCCCCATGAGACTATGTTTTCTCAAGAAACCATTTATCATGAGTTTGTAGTGATTCTCCTCTTGGTTCCTTAACCTTAATAGCCTTTACGTCCTTCGAACTAGCAACCCTCATCCATTACCTAAATCATACCATGATCTTTGAACACAACCATATATATTTCTTATTCCCGATTAAATTGCTCATTAATCTCCACCGAGATTCGTACAACCTTGTTCCTAATATGTTTCCCATGTACGAACAGAGAAATTGAATCATGTCACCCTTCAGTTATAACAGGGCTGGATTAGAAAACCCCAAAAGGTAATTATTGGTATAGTTGAATAAGATGATTGTGTGATCATGAGGCGTAAGTTGAAACATGTGGTAAACACTATTAGATGAAGTTGAGGAATGTGATATTGTGTTTTGATAAAATGGTATGATCTAAGGTTAGACTTCTCGACTGACAAAATTGGTTCTTCGAGATAATAAATTGTTGAGGAAAATTTCATGTAATGATAAAATAGGGTGTTCTAATAGTTTTCAAGGTTACGCAAATATTGAAAGTGGAAATTTTTTAAATTCTTGATGGTAAGGACTAAATTTCTATGATCATTGTGGATATTAATTTCCTGTTAAGATGAGTTGATTTTGCTTCGAATAAATTGATGACAATAAAATTTTAAATTTGAGAATTATTGAATTTTAATTTTTGAGAAGATTATGAAAGGCAAAATTTTAATTTGAGAAAACAAAATTTCAAGAAGTTAAAAATTTTGTGGAGTTAAAATTTTAAGAATAAATATTAAACTGAATAAAGAGAAAAGAAAATGTGTTCAAGGAATTTAAACTTTGTGGAATATAAAATTTGAGGAGAGACACTAAATTAGACAAAGAATTGAGTATTGGTAAGGCAATATTGGCAATTTTGTTAAATCACAAAATTCGAAGATTATGATGAGATTGAACATGAATTTAAATTTCGAATATCGAATTATTGATCATAAATTGAGATGAGGAAGTTATTACCTATTTTTGAGATTACCCATTTATAGATTGATAATAGTGTTGATCGAAACTTAGACACTGATGGGATGTCATGTATGTGATCATATTCTAAACTATATCCATTGATTTTATTTTTCTAGTTATCTAAATTGCATATTTTTTGTTGAATGTAGTTTCTCTCTCCTAACCCAATGTTTTGATCATAATTTTTTATCAATAAACTCTCCTATCTTCTCAAGTCTGCATACCCTAATTATTTCTTAATTTCGAGGACTAAATTCTTGTAAGTTGGTTAGAATGTAATCCCCCTATTTTTTTTCCTTCTTAAATTTTTTCTTTTTTTTCATTATAAGTATTACGAAATTCGACTTATAGCCATGATAGTTATATATGCATTTGTGATACACCGAGGTCACATAACTAGAAAATATTGAACACTATGTAGATATGGCCCTTAAAGGTTCCTTTATAATTGGTTAAACTATTTTTTCTAAAATATAATCATGGCAGATCTATCCAACTAGACCTGAACCCATACCCGTGACTTAAGTCACTAATGTCAACCGTCCATCCATTTCTAGATTAGATCTGAACCACTCAAACCAACCTATTAGATTTTTCAATCCGCTCCGACCCGATCTTAAGTAAACTGATCTTGTCCCTCAAATCGAATGGGTATCTAATCATATTCGTCCAAATAATCCATTTAATGTCGGGATTGATCATGCCCGATGGATCAGTTTGGGCGCTGATCCTGACCATCCGATCTACCCATACGTTGCTCTTGGTGGTATAAATACACCAAAGAAGGTAGATGCATTATCACCTACCCCGAGCGATTGTGCAGAAACACTAAAAATGTCTAGCCTCTATTTTTTCTTGGCAAATGTTAAAGGCCACCCCTTTTTACTAAGGGCCACCAACCTACTAAGGGCAACCATCCTACACTCTTATTTTTACTAAGGACAACCTAAAGTGAACCATTTTACTAAGGGCTACCAAAGAAAAAAAAGAAAACTAAAAACAAAACAAAATCCAAAACCCAAATCCCCCTTCCCCGTTCATTCCTCCTCCTCCACAAAAAACCTAAAACCCAAACCCGCCGCCGTGCTTATGCGGCTGCGTGCTCACCTTCACCTCCACCACGGTTCCTTGGTCGACGACCTCCACCTCTTCCTCCTCCTCCTCCTCCTCTTGGTCCTCCAGCTCGTCCGCCACTTGTTGTGTCCGTTCGGTGGTTAGGTCAGTATCAGCGTTCCTCCTGGGCGGTGCGACATTCTCGACGAAGGAGAGGAGGAGGCGGCCGCCTCGGCGCTCGGCGTGGAGATAGTTCGGCGAGGGGACGGCGACAGCCTCGACCACGAGGCGCCCGTCCTTCCGGCACGAGATGCAGGGGAGCGACGGAGGGAACGACCGGCCCGACGACCGCCTGCCTATCGAGCAGTGGTAGTTCACGCCAGCGTACTCATCAGCTGCTCGTTTCGTGGGAAGACGGCGGCGAGCGGAGTAGGACGTCGTCACGGAATAGTCCGCCGCGTCGACGAGCTCCTTGGAGCCGGTCTCGGAGCCCGAGGCTCTCGGTGCAGACCTCGAGGCTCTCCTGGGTTATGAGGCTCGATGAGCGCTTCGTCAAAGGGTGCACGTACAGCTCGTCGGCGACGGCTTTGGATTGCTCGGCCTTGCGTGCTTGGATGGAGGTCCATATGTCGAACCGGCCGGGAGGCCTCTCTGCTTCTTCTCGGCCTTGGTCGTTCTTGACCATGGTGGCAGGAACGGACACGTTGAGGAGCGAGCTGAGCGCTTCCTTCTTCTCGAGAGGGAAGGGAACGCTAGTGGAGCTCCAGCTGCAGATGGCAACCAGCTCGCAGCAACCTACAGTGACTGCAGGCCTTTCCTGCAGTCCTGACTTCACTTTGGACTGCAGACAAGTCCTGCAGTCACTGTAAGTTAAAATTAAAAAAAAAATCTAGGACTGCAGGCAAGCACTGCAGTTCTGTGTTCATTTTGGATTGGAGGCAAGTCCTGCAGTCCTCGATTGGCAGAAAAGGGGTGGCCCTTAGTGTTTTTAAAATGGCAAACTTGTAATTTTTTTAAAATTTTAAATTGGTGGCCCTTAGTAAAAAGGGGGTGGCCTTTAACATTTGCTTTTTTCTTCTGTCAACCATTTAAGACTTCACCATCACTACCATTCGAACTGCCTTAACTCCCTCTTCAACACCATACCTAAAAAAATTGACCACGACAACTGTAGGACCTCCATGAGTCCTTGAACCAAGCTGTGTTCATAGAGGTATCTATTAGGGGTTCAATCTCGACAAAGCCTTAATTTCCATGGCGAGTACCCCAAGAAGTAAAGTCTAACTGCGCGCACAAGCGCTACGATCAGTAGATCCCAAGACCACTACCAGTTGGCTTGCCTTGACCCTATGATCTCAAGGAACCTCTCCGTGAATCTGTGACCACCGTAATGCTACCATCGAGGCGACGATAGCCCAGGTGACCGCCGGTTGGCTCTTTCGACCTGAGGGACTTCTTCTAGACCCTGACCGAGTCACCCCGATAAGTCCAGACCACTGTCAACGAGCCATACTGCTCTGTGGAGAAAATAGCTTTATTCTGACATAATCCAACCGCGACCTAGCCAACTTTGAAGGCTGCGTGCTTTCCAATCCTTCGATGAGATATCATTTTGATTTTATGAATACACAGACCAGGTAACCCTTTCAAATCCCAGTGAGTAGTTTCTTTATTTAGAATTAATTATAGTTAAAATCACGAAAAAAATAGTTTTAAACTTAGAATTTTTCTGATACGGAGTTCGTCCCGACAAACTGGACGACTTGGTTGCAAACCTGTCACATCGAAAGGTGCGTATGGATTCGTGCACGTGTGGGCTTGGACGAAAATCGAATTAGTTGCGTATGCGTGACGAATTTGACCCGTATCCGTCGAAGAACGCTGTATCGGCCATTTTTCAAAATTTCTAATTACTTCGTGTACGCTCATCACATCGTGACAAAATTTGAGCTCTTGGACTCGTATTGTCTTTTTAGTCCTGTAAGCCAAGTTTGGTCCGATTCTGAGACATTTGACCGGATCACCGTTTTGGCAGGCCCACAATCATATTTAATGGGGCAATTTTTTGCGCAACCATCGTAATCCAAAATTAGACATACTGTTGGGTTCATATCGAAAAACTGGACCCGTAGACATTGAACTTGTTTGTAGAATCATTTCTCTTAGTTGGGTTCGTATCAGAATCCTAGACATTTCTATTATTCCGAAAAAGTTGGTGATGTCTATTTCAGTATCCGGATACGTTCGAGAAAGTCCCAACTTTGTTGCTTCTATCAGCTTGTCGTGTTTGCCTTTTGGTAGTTGTCAGATCATCATACCACCATCGGGCAAATAACCTTCAACCAGGGTCGTCAAAGCATGACGTTCCTCGAACGACAGAGGCTAGCAGGAACAATATAAGGGGTAATCGGGCCCGTACCTCCAATGGAGCGTTCGGGCACAAAGAAAATATACAATCGTGACCCATACACTAAGGAACTGTCCTCCCCACCCTATGCACTTATCTATGTCGTATCCACGATATTGTACCTCTAATAACTGCTAAGTCTTCTAGACTGCATCTATATTAGTAGGGACATGCGCACTGGTGGTCAGCCAACACACAAGTTCCCTCTATATGCTACTCACAACTCACACCTCGTGGCACACCTGTTTCAAGGTTTATGAAAATGTACTAAACAAGAGGTAGTCTCTGACTATATGCACAATTTAAAGATAAGAATGAAAATATGACTCACACTCTTGCACCATGTATCACTTGAAAGAACAATAAAATGAACCATAAACAGATAATCATGGATGCAACTGGATGAACTAGAAGTAAATAAACATTAAATATACAGAATGAATATAAATAGTAAATATGGCAAGGTATCTTGCTTGGTGTGGTGCGACGATCTGACATGCCCCGATTTGTCAAATAGCCATGATCGATGTGAAAAGGTCCAAAGTTGCGAGGAAATAGGTACGCACGATTAGTTATGACCAAGATTGACAACTAAGGATTTTTTGTAAATAAATACATATAATATTTTTTAGAAAATATTTATAATATTTGATAACTATATTTTTATTACTCAAAATATGTTTTTAGATAAACTTGAAAATCTAAAGTCATTTTTTAGGCTAGAACTCTAAGTTTGTTAAAGTATGATTTTAGATAGAAACTATATTTCCTTAGTTCAAAATGTTTTTGTTAAATATTTGAACAATACTATAAAATTATTTCATAAATTTGGAAACTACCCTTTATGGGTCAAAATAATTTTGGATAAATATTTTAATAATCTAGAATTTTTGTTTTAGGGATTAAAACAAATTTGAAATTGTAGGGCCAAGCCCCGATATAATTTTTTTGTTACAATTAAAATATTTGATATATATTTTTATTTAATACTATTGGTATTAATACCAATAATAAATACAAAAGTATACATATACAATACTGCCTTTATTATAATAATACTAATATATTTATATTTTTTTAAATAAAAATAAAAGATTTAAATACTTTACTTACTGCCAATTTTGTAGTAGTAAGAGGAGGAGGAGGAGGAGGAGGAGGAGGAGGAGGAGAAGGAGGATGAGGAAGTAGCAATAATAATAATAATAATAATAAAATAATAATAATATATACCCATCTTCCTCCACTGCTTCCTTAATAAGGAAGAGAGATTTGGGAAACGAAAAAAACTGAAGAAAAAAAGAAAGAGAAGAAGTTGAAGAAGAGGAAGAAGGAGAGTGAGGGAGAAATCGAGAGGGAGGAGTGTAGAGAGTCTCACCGGGAGGGCTGCTCGACACAGTATCGACAGAAGAGCAAGGAGGACCTAGCTGCGGTGCAGTCGCATGAGTGCGAAGGACGAATCTGGGCTCCGGTCGTCCGATGAGAGAAGCCGGCGTGTGGCAGGTCACCGTGAGGCAGCACAGCTACGGCTGGAGGTAGCGCTGTCCACGGGTCAGATGGCACGAGGGGAAGAGGTCGAAAGAAAGGGAGACTCACTCATCGAGGGGTCTCCGGCGAGAGATGGTGCTCTAAGGGCACGAATCTAGGCGGAAAAGGCGAACGACGCTCGAGCTCTCTCGGCGAGGGTGCCGAGAAGGTGAGGATCTGTTCCCACCGGAGAAGGGGTGTGCATGGCGCTGGCTGGGGGTTACTGCGGTGGTAGCTGGGCAAGGATGGTGGTTGGCCATGGATTTATGGACGGGGGTCTGCGGTGGGTCATAGAGGAGGCGGTTCTAGTGGTGGGTTTGGTAGTGGTGGTGATGATGATGATGGCACTGCGGCTTGGTGGCGGTGATGAGGAGTCGACGGGGAAGAGGATAAGGAGAGGAAGAGGATGCTGGGATGCGGCTGAATTCTGGCGAGGATGGCTGGAGTTGGCTCGGCCTGGGAGGCGACCATGGAGTAGGCTAGGGTTAGGGTTAGGGTTTAGGATGTGTCAATGTGTCAGGTTTTTTGAATTGTGTCCTGCACGACACTGGGGTGGTAGGAGGGGGATCGTGTCCGGTGTGTTTGACACAGGGAAGATGATACTTGTATGTATTGTAATGATACAATATAGTGGAAAGACACCCGGGGTCAGACTCGAGGCCGTCAAGGCTGACACGATGAAGGTGGACACGGACACGGTGCACAATTAGTGATGATGGTCTAGAAAAAGTCTGTGGAAAAAAAAACAATGACAAGGCTCCCCTATAAATAGGGTGGTGAAATCCTAGTTAGATAAAGATTAAAAATCTTAAACCCCCATTTAGATAATCACCTCATTTATTTAAACAAAAATTAAAACAATTTAATCAATTATTCATCCAAATTTAAATCGCCATAAGTATTTAAATATAAATATCTAATTAATTTAAAATACCCTTTTATAAATGAAAAATAATTCTAATAAATTAATCCTAAAAAATAAAATTTACAAATATACATGATATATTATCATGTTATATATCGCATGGAAATAGTATATGTATATATAGGAGATTATTTCCTAAATTAGTACCTAGACTTGTATAAAAAATAAAATAGCATTTATATATTAGTAAAAATAAAGTTCGACTAAAATCTGGTGTGACTCATTTTATATATTCAAACAAATAAAAAAATATTTACCTTATATTATATTCAAGCAAAATATTTATTTTCTATATTTACTATAAATCTATAATAAAACTTTTTTATACAAATAAAAAAATACTTTGTATATACTCATTCGTACTCAAGATACACATACTAGAAATCAAAATAAAAAATTTATAGTAAAATTTTAGGGAGTTTATACTCTACTAACTTACAATAATTTCATCCTCGAAATTAAGAAATAACTAGGGTAGTTAAGGTTGCAAAGATAGAAGAGTTTCTCGATAAGAAAATCACGATCAATATATCGGGTTTCAACGAAAACAAGCAATTTAAATAACTATAATTTAGAGAACTGGAAAAATAAAATCGCGTATATAGTTTAGAAATGACCACGTAGATGACATCCCATCAGTGTTCAAGTTCGATCAACACTAACATCAAAATGTGTAACCTCAAAATAGGTAATAATTAAATCTCAAATTATGATGAATAACTCAATATTCAAATTTAAACTCAAGTTCAATCTCATAATAATAGTCAAATTTTATGATTTAACAAATTGTCAATATTGCCTTACCAATTCTCAACTCTTTCATCTAATTTATTGTTTCTTCTCAAATTTTATATTTTCACAAAATTTTAAATTCTTTGAGATACTTTTTTTTTATATTAAAATTGATATTTATTCTCAAGAATTTAACTCCACCAATTTTTAACTCCTTGAATTTCTTTTCTCAAATTAAATTCCGCCTTTCATAATATTCTCAAAATAAAATTTTAACAAATTCCCATATATTTATTTCTTTTATTGTCATCAATTTAGTCGAAGCATAATCAAACTCATCTTAACATAAAATTCATATTCACAATCCTCATAGAATTTCAATCCTTAAGCAGCAAGAATCTAAAAATTTTCATCTTCAATATTTGAGCAACCTTGGAAACTAGTAACATAAAAACCCTCATTTTATTGTCACATGAATGTTCTCCTTAATATTTCTTCTACTAATGTCTTCCTCAAAATTCAGTATATAACCCAATGTTATATACGGTTCATAATCGCATAATCATCCTACCCAACTATACTATAATATCGTCTATGAGGTGTTCTAATCTAGTCCTGTATAACTGAAGGGCGTCATGATCCGATTTCCATCTTCGCACAAGGGAACATATTGAGAACAAGGTTGTGCGAATCAAGGAAGAGAATTATGGGCAAATCATTGGGGGAAAATAATTAAATAAGGCTGCATTCAAAGATCGTAGTATGGTTTTGGTAATGAATGAGGGTTGCTAATTAACACATTAAATAAAAATATTAAAGGTTAAGTAAAATTAAGATGAGAATAAGTAGGAACTCATGATAAATAGTTCCTTGAGAGAAGATAGTGTGCTAGTTTCCTAGGTTAGGGCTACAATTAAGGGAACAATTTTAATAATTTTTAAGTTTCAAATGATTAGAAGGTAATGGTAATAGATCTAGGGCTGAGGGAAAGGAGGAGTAATTCAAGACGAGGATGTAGTTACATGGCTTGTTGATGACTAACTACACTTGCATATATAGAACTATCATGGTCATAGGTGATGTGGAAAACTAAGGTGGGACACTCCTAATCTCGTTAGGGTGACGTCGTGTCCTTCTTGGTTTCCTATCAAGGCAAAATTCTCTTGCTCCTAAATTCAAATCATTAAATTCGAGTTTCCTCAACGGTTCCTCAATATGTACGAAATAATCTACCAAATTCCTTAATTATTTTAGATTGTCAAGCATGCCTTATAATTCTAAATCTCTTCGACCTTATACTCGTTAAATTAGATTCGATAACAATTTCTAAATTGCTTCTTCAAACTCTTCAATCAATCCCCGAGATAATTTTTTTCCATCAAAAATTTATTTCTTAATTTTTATCCTCAAAATTTTAGATGTATCTCCAAACTTTTAAAAATTCAATATTTAACTAAATTCATCAACTGTAAATTTTAAATCCCATATGACAAAATTTTGAAATTAAAATATATCTTCAAGACATTCTTACCTTCAAGTTGATTTCATATCCTTGAAAATTTATATATATATATATATATATATATATATATATATATATATACTCCCTAATGGCGAGAGGAGTACCCAAGAAATTGACTATGAATGGGTCCCACCATCATGCTCTATCTGCAAGTGCTTCAGACATACTGATTCGAAGTGTAAAAAGAAGGCGGAGAAAGCGAAAGACGGGAAGATGCAGGAAGACATGCCTAGTCAGGCTCATGAGGAAGTGGTGGACAAGGATCATCTGACACAACAGCTTAATGATCCCATTACAACCTCTTCAATGGTGATGGAGGAGGCTGAAACTCAACCGCTGATAGCAATAGAAAATACCATGTCTTCGATACTTGGGAAGAGACAAGTATCGGAATCAAGACTTACCCCACCTGAAACAGGGAACCTTGCTATGGTTCTTGTTGGGACAGTCAATAAAGATACGGAAGAGGAGTATCAAGCAAACGATGATAACCGAAGAGATGGGATTGAAGAAGGCACCGAGAATGGAGAGCAGCCAAGAAATAGTAAAAGAGCTACTTCGCATCGTCGACCAGAGGCGGCCCAACCTAGCGGGGAAGGAAGCAATAGCAATCAACACATGGAAGAGAACATGGCACTTACAGTAGCAAACCCGGAATGGCAGCGGATGCTTCAGCAAACCTCTCATCCGCATACGTCGGGTACGTTGGGTACACTCTTGAATTGTCCACGAGAGTGTAGGAGGCCAGATTCGGACAACCCCCTCAATTAACTCTCATGTCTGTCCTCGTAAGGAATGTTCGCGGCTGTAATTCTATTGGCAGATGGAAGGAGATTACGAAGACGATGCGGAGTAACAATTGCTCGATTGTTGCCTTACTAGAGAGTAAAATCAAATCTACTAGCAGGATCGAAAGTCGTACCCCTACTCAGTGGGAGTCCGTTCACAATGGAGTAATGTGTGGTATGGCTCGGATATGGATGATGTGGGACATGCGTGTATGGTCGGGAGTGGTGAAATTCCAATCGGAACAACTCATAGTTATTGAATATTCTAACAGAGGGGGGCTTCATATTATAGTGGAGGCTGTATATGGTCATAATGATCGCAGAAGAAGGTTCCAACTCTGGAAGGATCTTGTTAAAATTTCATCTGAAAACAATGACAGGATCCCCCTACTGGTGATGGGCGACTATAACGCCATGCTATCAGAGGATGATAAAATCGGTGGTCGACAGGTCCCTGCCCCTATTCTTGCGGACTTCCAAGATTGCTTATTATCTTCTGGCCTGGGTTGTATGGCGAGGACTGGGCACACTTGGAGCTGGAGCAATAGCTCAGTACATAACCGAGTTGTCTATCAACTCGATAGAGTGCTCTGTAATAACTCCTGGATTTCAACGTTTTCTGATGTTAAAGCGGAGGGATTACCTAGCGGGACTAGTGACCATACCCCGCTTCTGGTCAGGATCCAATCGGCTCAGAGGGTACGACACCGCCCGTTCTGATTCAGCAACGCGTGGCCACTGATGGCTGGCTATGATGAAGTAGTAGAGGATGGACTCAATTTACAGATTTCGGGTACTCCTCAATAATGCCTTCTCCGCAAACTAAAACATGTGAAGGCCGCTTTGAAGAGATGGTCGAGGGACCGACCGACTGTCACCAGCGAAGCATTTGAAAATGAGCTACACTCCATCCAAAGTCAGGTACAAACTAATCCCCTAAGTCCTGTACTTGCTAGTAGGGAGCTGGAACTTCAAGATATGGTGCGACAGTTGCGATTCCAAGAAGAAATTCAACTACAACAACGTGCTAAGTGCTCATGGATGAAAGATAGTGATAGATGTTCAAAATTCTTCCACGCCATGGTTAAGGCCCGCCAACATAGAAATTTGATTGGTCCGATATTTGATATGGGAGGTAATCTGGTTAATAATGATAAAGAGATTGAGGAAGAGGCCATCAGGTACTTCTCATCCTTATACAATCAATCTGATTATTCGAATTCATTCCCAGAAATTATATGCAAAAGGTTAGTGACAGAAAAAGGGAATGATCTTCTCCGTAAAGAGGTGGCCCTTGAGGAAATTAATGATATTATCATTAATGCTGATTCTAATAAGTCGCCAGGTCCAGACGGATTCAATGCTGCTTTTTATAAAAGACATTGGAGTAGATTGAAATTCCATGTTCTAGAGGTAGTACGAGATTTTTTCAAGACTGGGCGGTTAATAAAAGAACTCAATCATACCTTTCTGACATCGATACCAAAGAAGGAGGGCGCTACGGATCTCGGAGATTTTTGACCAATCTCATGCTGCAATTTTTTATACAAAATTATTACTCATATTATGTGTAAAAGAATGCAGGTGATTTTGAAGGGATTGATTTCGGACAATCAAGCAGCATTTATTAAAGGCAGATCAATTACAGAAAATAGCTTGCTCACTCACGAACTTGTTCGCGACTTTAATAAAGGGGGAGGAAGAAAAGGATGTATCAAGTTAGACCTTCGCAAAGCTTATGATATGGTAAACAGAAAATTCGTCTGCAAATGCTTCTTAGCATGGGATTTGACGAATGGTGGGTGGCGCGGGTCCAAGAGTGTATCACTTCCCCGACCTTCTCCATCCTCATTAAAGGTCAGCCTTGCGGATTCTTCGACAGCAATCGAGGCATAAGGCAGGGCGATCCTTTGTCCCCACACTACTAAAATATGCTCTATTAGCGACGTTATTTAGCGACGGAATAAAATTCCGTCGCTAAACATATAATATAGCGACTCCCTTCTAATGATATCGCAAACCGTCGCTGAATAGCGAAGTTTAGCGACATTAGAACATTACGTCGCTGAATAGCGACGTCCAGCGACATATTGTTAAAATATGTCGCCTATATTAAAATGTTTGCGACGGTTAGCGACGTCGACTGCCGACGTCGCTAACGTTTTTACTTAGGACACATGACTCCTTTGTTCCCCCTCACTCGAAAACTCAAAAATTTTGTTCTCTCGACGCATCCCTCCCCCCCGGCGACTCCCTTCCCTCCCTCCGGCGAATCCCTCCCCCCTCCGGTGAATCTCCTCCTCCTCGAGCTCCTCCTCCCCCAATCCGAGCTACTCCTCCTCTCCGGTAAACCCTAACCTAACTCCTCCTCTTCCTTCTCCCCCCCACACACACACGGACACACACACACACACGGACACACGGACACACGGACACACACATTAGGTTGATCCGACTTCCACATTAATTTTATTGTGTTCCTACTGGTAGAGAGTTGGTAAGTGTGTGTGTGTGTGTTTATGTTAGGGAGAATTAGAGGGATTGGTAGAGAGTTAGAAAGGAGAGTTGGAGAGTTGAAGAGTTAGGAGGATTGAGAGTGTGGGGTTTTAGTTTTGAGTAGTGTGTGTATATTAGAGTCAGAGAGAGTGAAGTATAGAGAGTGTAGAGAGGGAAGGAAATTGAGAGTGTAAAGGGGAGGGGGGGTGCTCCTAATAGCAGCACTGAACAGCAGCAGTAGCAGGGCAGTAGCTGTCCCATTGACAGCCCTTAAACACCTCCATAGCTGTCCCAAGCTTGGCCTATTTGCTGTCCCAAACCACCCCCAAAAACCTGTCACAAACCACCCCATAACAGCCTATATCCAGTCCTATTACCAGCCTAAATCTGTCCTCAAACCAGTCCATGTATCAGCCACATAAGCACTCTAAAACAGTCCTAAACCAAGCATACAAGCTGTCCCTAAACAGTCCTATATTCAGCCCTTTGTACAGCTCCATAACAACACCTAAACTGAGCATATTCAGTCCCCAATTGCAGTCCCATACCAGCCCTGTTTAGGCCCCATGTAGCAGCCTAAAACCTGTAATTATACCTCCCATTGATAGCTCATTCCTGTCCCTAAAACTATCCCCTAAAACAACACACTAGCTGTCCCAAACAGCCCCATGACAGCCCCTTAGGAACCATCAAACCAGTCCACAAATCATGCTACGAAAACCAATACAAACCAAACACACAACCGTAATATATTGTCTTTGACCACCTAGAAAAATCCTTTGACTTAGATTTGACCTTGTCTGACCAAGGTTGACTATTTTGACTGAAAGTCAAAGTAGAGTCAACATCTGACCTAGATTGGACTAAGAGTTGACAAAGTCAACTATAGGTCAACCCTTGACCTACTTTGACCTTGTTTGACTTTGTTTGACTTAACTTGACCTTGTTTGACTTAGTACAACCTAGTTTGACCTAGATTGCATATCATTGTTATTAGTAACTGTCCGCTACTAATGTGTGTCCCATAATAAGACATAATATACGAATTTGTGCCTATTGGATAATGTGTGTCTATCTTTGCAGAATTATTTCCAAATGGATATGAATTACTACTTATGCAATCGTTTATGGATGTACAATCATCGTCCTGATGATATATGTGGTATGCGGGATGAATACATAGCGGGAGTATAGCAGTTCCTGCAGTTTGCTAAGGCGTTCCCTCAGTACATGGACGGCACCAAAATTAAGTGTCCGTGTGTGAAATGTCATAACGTAAAATATTATCCAGAAGTGAAAGTGACATATCATTTGTACTCGAGGGATTTCATGCCTAATTACTATCAGTGGACCGCACACGGAGAACTTGTGTCTTTAGCATCAGAGCCGGAGCCTTATGTAGAGCCGTATATGCATGCGAGACCTAATTTTGTTTCAGATAATCATGCATACGACGATGGGTGCGTGAACATGGTTTTCGATGCTGCGGGACCTAGTTTCGTTCATGATGCACCTGAGGAGGCACCGAACGCCGATGCTGCACAGTTCATGGAGTTGCTGGAGAATACAAGGACTCCATTGTATCCTGGTTATGAGGATCATTCACCGTTGGAGGTGGTTACAAGACTGTTGAGCATTAAGTCAGATTTTAACATGTCGCAAGAATGCTACAACCGAGTGTTGGAGTTGATTATAGAGATCTTGCCGGCGGGTGCTAAGTTGCCTAAAGACTTCTACCGGTCTAAGAGGATGGTGAGATCGCTCTGGATGGGATACGAGAAAATCGATTCTTGTCGCAATGGGTGCATGCTGTACTACAAAGACGATAAGGACGCAGATGTGTGCAGATTTTATGGTGCTGATCGCTGTAAGACAACTAGTACAGGAAGGTGTACCGGTGCAAGAAGACCGACCGATTCAATGTACTACTTGTCTTTAATGTCGCGGTTGCAAAGATTATTTATGGTGAAAGAGACGGCCGAAAATATGAGTTGGCACATGCGAGAACAGATTGAAGGAGTGTTGGATCACCCATCCGATGGAGAAGCATGGAAGCACTTTGATCGAGTGTATCCTGATTTTGTTTCAGATCCGCGTAATGTCAGGTTGGGGCTATCTTCTGACTGTTTTACTCCTTTTGGTCTTTCGGGATCCCAGTATTCGTGCTGGCCTGTGATTGTCACTCCGTATAACCTACCGCTTGGATGTGCATGAAGACTCAGTACATGTTTCTAACCGTTATAATTCCTGGTCCGAACAATCCCAAGAGGAACATTGATGTGTACTTACAGCCTTTGATAGATGAGTCAAATCAGTTATGGGAAGTAGGCACTAACACGTACGAAGTTTCCAGGAAGCAGAATTTTCAGATGAAGGCAACCCTTATGTGGACCATCAATGACTTTTCGGCCTATAGAATGTTATCTGGATGGAGCACTCATGGCCGTCTCTCATGTCCGTATTGCATGGACCGTAGTAAGGCTTTTTGCTTGAAACACGAAGGAAAACCGTGCTTTTTTGATTGTCATCGGCAATTTCTGCCAAAAGATCATCCGTTCAGAAGGAACAGGAATGCATTCCGTACCGGCGTTGTAGAGAAGGGTAATCCACCGCCAAGGTGGTGCGGAGCCACGATATAGGAGGAGGTTAGAGATTTTCCAAGTGCTATCGAAGATCCTACAGCTGGGTACAAGTGCGATGGATTTGGTAGAGATCATAACTGGACAAAAAGGAGCATATTCTGGGATCTGCCATACTTGAGTACCAATCTGATCAGACATAATCTTGATGTCATGCATATTGAGAAGAATGTGTTTGATAACATAATTAATACTGTGATGGACGTAAAGGGAAAAATGAAAGACAATCCCAAGGCTAGTTTGGACTTAGAAGAAATATACAAACGCCCTGCGTTGCATTTGATAGAGCAGAATGGAAAACAGTTCCTGCCGAAGTCAATTTTCTCGCTGGACAAGGAGGATAAAATGAGACTTTGTCGGTGGATCCAGGGCCTAAAATTTCCAGACGGATATGTGTCAAATCTGAGAAGATGTGTCGATCCGAAGAAAAACAAATTGATGGGTATGAAGAGCCACGACTGTCACGTATTCATGGAGAGGTTAATTTCGATTGCATTTCGGGAATTCTTATCGCAGGCAGTTTGGGATCCATTGACGGAGCTTAGCATATTCTTCAGGGATCTTTGTTCTAAGAAATTGCTCGTTGATCGTCTAGAAAAGCAAGAGAAGGACATTGCGGTAATACTATGCAAGCTAGAGAGGGTGTTTCCTCCTGGATTCTTCGACTCTATGGAGCATTTGCCGATTCATCTATCCTATGAGGCACGTGTTGGTGGACCCGTCGAATATCGATGGATGTACCCGTTCGAGCGATATTTGAATCACCTAAAAAAAAGGTAAAAAATAAGGCACGGGTCGAGGGTTCTATTTGTGAAGCCTATGTTCTCGAGGAGATTACAAACTTTTGTTCGATGTATTTCAAGCCTCATGCTGCAACTAATAGAACGAGAGCTTCCAGAAATGATGACGGAGATCATGAAAGTAATGATACAATACTGAAGGTATTCAATGCTCCAGGAAAGCCATCGGGTAAAATGAAGAAGATATATCTGAACGATGATGAGCTAAGGGCTGCTCAGGTGTATGTATTACTCAACTACGACGAGGAAGAAGTAGAGAAATTGGAGGGGTAAGTAAATAATATGTCTACATTATTTTAATAGTGTTGATTATTATACTATTACATTAATTGCACGATGTTGTTTTCAGCATATTTAATGATGATATGAGGTCAGGTAGGCCACACATAACAGAAGAAGAACTAGAACAAGAAATGAGGCGTTATTTTCCATCATGGTTAAGTACATATGTAAGACTTGAGAACTCTGTAATTACCTTTCTGTATATGCACTTGATTGAGAATGAGCTTAATTGCTTCTTTCGTGGTATTTAGATCGATCGTCCATACGCAAGACTTAAGAATGAGTATATTAGAACGCTAGCCAAGGGACCAATTTATGCTACAAAAATATGACCAAGCTACTGTGTTAATGGGTTTAGGTTCAAGTCAACAACTTGCCCGATAAGAGACAACTTTGTAGATCTCGACTCCACCAAAAACAGCTGTTTGTGTATCAGATCTTCGAACTACAAAGATATTGATGCGGGCAACGATTTCTATAGCGTGCTACGGGAGATCGTGGAGCTGACATATAGTTATGGAATATAGCCTGCTAAGATTGTGTTATTCAGGTGTGATTGTTTCGATCCGATTAAAGGTCAAGGTTGGAAAGTAGACAAGCACGGTCTTGTTGATATAAACTATCGGCGTCGATATCAAGCCTATGAACCATTTGTCCTATCAAGTCAGGCTCAGCTCGCGTACTTCATAAGTTATCCTAAACGGGAAACAACAAGGTCGGACTGGTGGGCAGTATGCAAGACTAAAGCTAGAAATACCTTTGAGGTTGACGATATAGCTTATCAAGAGGATAAACTACCTCTTGTAACAAATATTATAGAAGTGGACACGACGGAAGTTCCTCATTACACATCTAATTGTGTAAAAAAAGTAGAATTATCTGAAGAGAAAGATGCAGATGAAAGTGAAGATGTAGAGGGGAAAGAAGAAGAAGAAGAAGAAGTAGATGAGCTAAACGAACTAGATGAATTTTTAGAAGAGGATTAAATCTGTACGTTTGTTTTATCGTCATATTTGACACTTTAGTGACACTTCTATCATATAAATCTGTGACACTTCAGTGACACTTTATTGACACTTTTATCTGTGACTATGATATTTTTCAAAAATCTGTGATGTCTATCATATAAATATGTTTTTTTGTTTTTTGTCATATATTATTATCAGGTATGACTAGGCCATCTGGACGACGGAAAGGATTTTATATTAGGCAGTCCCGTCAGCCTCGGGCTGGGGATGGAGATTCTGTACCCTCATCCTCATCTCCGAGTACGCCATTGTACCATTCTGTTCCCGGTCCATTACCGGGACAGGGCAGTTCCAGCAGGTTGGCGACTCCTCCCTCGTCGTCTAGCCTTCCTGATCTCGCGTCCAGCATCCCTGATCCCCCGTCCAGCATTCCTTCTGTCGACGGCTCTATGGAGGGAGCCGACGCCGAGCATATGGAGGACGACGATCAGACTGATCATGTCCAGGTAGGAGGTGAGAGCGACCCTCCATGCGCTCCCCCGGGCGAGATGCGTATGGAGATTTGGACGGACGGATAAGTTAATTAGTTAATATATATTTCTCAAATGATTATATGTACATATATATTCATGATAATTATTATTGTATAGGTATCGGCCTTCTGCAGTACAGAGACAGCTGGGGGTATTTCTGAGGCAGAACTATGGTGGGCCTTGGATTAACTACTCAGATGCTCCCGCAGATAGGAAGGCCTTTTGGTTCGCCCACTTCAAGGTAAAAAAATTGTTTATTTTTAAATTTTAATAATCATTTGTGTATATTATACAACTTTTGTATTTTACTTCTTGTAGAGGACCTATTTCTATCCACCACACCGGGCGACGAGGATCGAGGGCCAATTTTCTGCCGTCGCAGCCAAGCTCATCCGTGATGCGATCCACGATCAGAAGTGTCATGATTGCTCCGAACAGCCGATCCATGGTTGGATCACGCCAAAGCAGTGGGCTACGATGAAGGCTAGATTCAGCGAGCCCAAGTACCAGGAGCGGTCTGACAAGGCCAAGGTGGCGCGGTCGAGCGCCGGTAAGTAGTGTGGTGGCTCCATTCCGATGACGGAGCATTTTCGTCGTCTGGTACGTTTCCTATGACGGACATTAATTTATATATAGTTCGATAGAATGTTTAATACTAATAATAGATAATATATTTTAACAGATAAAAAAGGGTGAGGACCCGAACATGGTGACCGTCTTCCTGGTCACCCATCGGAGGGCTGGGGAGTTCATTGACGAGAGGGCGACGCAGGCATATGTACGTTCTATTTTTTATATTAATTTACTATAATTTAGAAAACAAGAAAATAGATATTAATATAGACTTTAGCAAACACTTACACGTTAGCAAACATTGTTCTAGGCCGAGTTTGTTCGGCTACAGGAGGAGGCGGCTGCTGCTGCTAGTGCGCCAGCAGAGGGAGGGGCTGGTAGTTCCTCCCAGCCGCCTACAGCTCCATCGCCGGACGAGCTCTGGATGACCGCCGTTGGCGGTCTTCAGAAGGGTACGTACTACGGTACGGGATTCTACGACGCGTATTTGGCTTCGGAGTCATCCCGGGCCCCCTCTGTCAGTGCGCAGTCTCCGGCTTCGCAGGTGTCGTCATGAGCTGAGGATATTTGTCGTCAGATCGAGGAGCTGTATCGCGAGTTGCAGCAGCAGATTTCTGATGCGGTCGAGCGACGATCTGACCCTCCGATCGTTACCGAACGATTTGATGCGGTCGAGCACAGTATACATGAGCTGAAAAGTCTGTATCAGGCTACAGCTGCCAGCTTGCACCCGCTCACCGAGTCTACGCAGTGCACAGAGCGTAGACAGGTCGAGCTGGAGGGATCGCAGAGGAGCATGTCTGCCTCACTCACTCAGGTTTCGGCTTCGCTTGAGGCGAGTACTGAGAGGGTGGTGAGTACCCTTGCTGTTTATGGTGAGCGACTGCGAGAGCTGGAGCAGATACGTCCTCCCGGTCCATCGACGGTGCCGACTCCAGACATTGTACTGCCTCCTACTGCCCCTACGGTGCAGCTCACCCAGGAGCAGTATGACTACATTCTAACCCAGATGCACGGCAGGGGTCCGCAGTAATTTTATTGATTTTTTTATGACTTGTATGTATTGGCCCTATGGGCAAATTATTTATTGGTACATTTTTGTTTATACACTTGGTGGGAGACTTTTTATCATCTCTCATTTTTATTTGACTCTATTGGATGTTTGTGAGGATGTGTCTGTGATATTTACTTTGTACTGCCTCCTATTTTTATTGTGATATTTACTTTGTGATATCTGCGACGGGGATGACAAATATACCTACGCTGGGTTATAAGCGATGATCTGATATACAAAGAAGGTGCTGCCGAAATTTAAAAAAAATATAATATTGTGATGATGTGTGTCTGTGTTTACAGTGAATATAAAATGCAGTGTTCGGAACCATCAACAGTTTCGATTACTGTTGTATGTTTTATCTTGGATAGAAAGAGCAACAGTTCAGGGTGTACTTCTGAGAGCTTCATTTTCACGTCCTTCACTTTCTCCGGACGTCGTAAAGGTTCCCGAGAAGGTGAAGGACGTGAAGAGGAAGCTCTGAGAAGTGCACCCTGAACTGTTGCTCTTTCTATCCAAGATAAAACATAGAACAATAATCAAAACTGTCGATGGTTCGAACACTGCACTTCACACACACTGTAAACACAGACACACAGCATAACAAAAATACCAATTATTTTTTTTTAATTTTTTTATAGTATCTGCGACGTATAGCGACGTTCTGTGACGTACAGCGACGGAACATACACGTCGCTATACATCGCTAAATAGTGACGTAACGTCGCTAGAAGTCGCTAAATTGCTGACGTGGGATATGACAACCTGAGAGCGGACGTCGCTACATTTGTCGCTAGGCGTCGCTAAAGTGCCCACGTGGCTGCCATGCCATATCATCATATATAAAGTTTATCGCGTTGCAAAGTGGTCGCTCTACGTCGCTATTTTGGCGACGTAACCTTACGTCGCTATCTGTCGCGAATTTTGCGACGTCTAGCGACACTAAACGTGACGTCGCAAAAAGCGACGTTCTGCGACGAAATTGTCATCTGCGACATGCCTATACGCGACATCCAATTTTTGTCGCTAAATACGTCGCAAATAGCTTTTAGCGACGGATTTTCCTTATTTAGCGACGTCTTCTGACGTCGCTAAAAGGGGTTATTTTAGTAGTCCCATATTTATTCACAATTGTTATGGAGCACTTCAGTTTTCTGATGGACATTGTCGTTCACAAGAAGCAGATCAAGCCTCTTTTCCATAAGGTACAACCAAATATCTCACATTTGATATATGCTGATGATCTGTTGGTATTTGTAGAGCCTTCTGAGAGGAGTATCAACTCCCTGAATAAAGTTTTAGAGGAGTTTGGCGAGACGTCGGGCTTGCAGATTAATAGAGACAAGAGCCAAATTTATTTAAATCGAGATTGTCCAGAGAAGGAAAAATGGTCACAAATGCTGCAGGTTGAGAGTGGACAACTTCCTGTCCGATACCTCGGCCTCCCGCTCTCTATCAACTATGCTCGATATACGGATTGCCAAGGATTGCTCCAACAAGTCCAGTCCAAATTGGAAGGATGGCAATCCCAATTACTGTCGTTTGGAGGCCGAATCGAACTCATTCGATCCGTAATTTTTGCCATATCTAACTATTGGCTACAAGCGATCTATGTACCTGACAGGATCATACAGAAGATTGAAAAGTTATGTGTAAACTTTATATGGCGCGGGGGACTTCATACGATCGGTTGGAAGGAATTGGCCCGCCCAGTAGAGGAGGGCGGGGTCGGCATCCGCTCATTACGTACTCTTCGGGATGTCACCTTATATAAATTGGCATAGCGATTACTTGAGAGTAATTCCTTGTGGGCACGCTGGACCAAGAGTCGGTATCAACGGCAGAGTAACTTTTGGGTTCAAGAAATTGATAACAACTACTCGGTTACATACAAGAATATACTTCGGTTGCGTCCAATTTTGAAGAGCCGAGTAGTTCGGGAGATCGGAGATGGCTTTACAACCAACTTGTGCTTTGATCCATGGCTAAATCACACTAATCTGGTGGAGCGGGCGGGTTGGCCGATGTTCGAACTCGTCGGAAGAGACGAGCCATTATCGGTGTTGATTTCCAACAATCAATGGCAGGTGGGTAATCGACCGATTGGACTGCTCTACAGGGTCGAAATTGAGGCTATTCCTCTTCACATTGAGCGTTCGACGGATAGGTGGGAATGGGCGGGGATAACCAATGGCACATTCTCCTTTAAGGAAGCTTACGAGAGGATGCGAAGACGCAAAACGACAGTGGAATGGGCTGAGGTGATTTGGAAGTCGGGAGCGGCGAAGAAGATGAAATTTTGTGCATACAAAGCTATCCGGAACAGGTTACTGACAAGGGATCGGTTGCATAGGTTAGGAATTACGGTGGGTACCATGGCGTGTGTTCTATGTGGAGGAGGACCAGAAAGCAGGGAACATCTATTTTTCTTGTACACGTTCTCCAGTCAGGTTTGGAGATACTGTCAATTGAAGCTTGGAATATCCGATGGACCGAATCCTGAATTTAATATGATAGTGGCGGAGATCTTGCATTTCAAGAATCGACGGAAAGATGTATACAATAGTGCTCGCATCCGACTACTCTCGGCCATTTGGCATGTTTGGAGAGAAAGAAATAGACGAGTATTCGAAGGAATCGGAACATCGATTGCTGGTGTTATCAATAACCTTGAAGCTGATGTTCGGATCATGGAGGGAACAACGAACTAGTAGATGTATGGGTAGCAGCTATTTCCCGTAAGGAAGAGGCTAGCTGGGACTGTTAATGTCGGGTTTTGTAAAAAGCTCGTATTAGAGTCATCTGTACAGTGTTTTCTCATCAATGAAGTACCTTTCTTCAAATATAAATATAAATAAATATATATATATATATATATATATATATATATATATATATAAATATATATAAATATATATATATATATATATATATATATATATATATATATATATATAATATCGATTATCTTATGAACACCATCTAGCAGTCACATCATCAATGTAAATTTTTTTACTATCGTTTGGTGGTGATAATATCACTACTACCCAACTTAGGACTTACTAATCCTTCCTATAAGATCATATCTTTAAGAAAAGTAGGGTTCATCGATCCTCAGAATATTTAATGCCTTCATAACTTAAATATAACCCCGAATGCATTACTAATTGCCAAGGTAATCCTTCTAGCCATGTATTTGACCTATGGGACATATACTAATGTAGTCATCATCTTTGTTGTAAACCCCTTAAATTTCATAATAGATTTTTATATTTTAGTATTTTTTTGACGAGTACGAATACGTATATACGAAGTATTTAATTATTTTTATACAAAATTTGTATTATTAGATTTTTCATAAATATAGAAATAACTATTTTTTCAATACAATATAAGGCAAAAAAATTCAATATTTGTTCGAGCAAAATATGTCGTCCCGAATTTTCCAAACTTACTATTTTTATATAAGTAATTTTTATTTACAAGTATATTTATTAATTTCGAAAGTAATAATTATGTAAATAATTTGTTCTATTTAAGTGCGATGTACATGAAAATAAATTCATGTATATTTTGAGAAAATTTTCATTTTAGAAAAAGTTATTTGGAATTATTTTAAAGTATTTTAAATTAATTAGAATTATTTTAATTCATAAAAATGTATTTTAAATTATTTTAATGTTTAAATATTTATGGGGATTTAGACTGAGATTGGATTCTATTGAATTTGATTTAAATTGATTTACATTAAATATAAGATTTATCAAGTGGGATTTAAATCGTTCATGTACCTTATCTAATTAGGATTCCTCCACCCAATTTATAGGGGAGCCTTCCTATTGTTTTATCTACAAATTTTCTCCACCACCATTGTGTGTGCACCCTGTTGGTGTCTACCTTCCTCGTGTCAGTCTGTGTTGGCCTCGGGTCTGACCCGGGGTGTCTTTCCACTATTACTTTTTTTATTACAATTACAACATCTTCGACAATTTTGGACATAAATCCCAATTTTCTCCTGCCGTGTAACCACCACTTTTCTAAAATAAGGGTATTTTAGTAATTATATAATTTTTTATTTTTGTATTAGTTTATAATATTTTAATTGGTGTTGTGTTAGCAGTCGATTTAACCTTAGTTAACATTGATTATAAGACTAACCATGTGATTAGTGTTGACACAAAATCACAGTCAACCATATATTGATACAATTGACAACATGATACTTGTAATATTTTAATACGACACATGAAGACTGAATTCAGTACAAGCCAGACGACATCTCGCACCTGCAAAGCTTCATAAATTTGAGTCTGTATTTTATACTTTGTTTGAGTCTAGATTTATGTAAACTGAGCTGTGCTGAGCATTTTGAGACGACTATACCTATACCTCAAACCAAAAGCCCCACTAAACATCCAAATAGCCCATTGGCCCATTTGACCTATTCTGTGCTTTGGAGATAGAGTTCGGGCCGAACTCTGCCTCCTAAATTCCAGGACCCTAATTTTTAGGGTTGGCATGATGCAAGTTGTCCAACGGCCAAAATTTTGAATATTCCAACTAGAATTCTGGCCGAATTCTGCCTGTATGGTATCCTATAAATAGGCCATAAATTCTTTCATTTTCAATCATCCAATCTTCTCTTCTCTTCTCTCTAAAGCCTTATACAAGCCATACCCTTCTTATCTACCAGCCACAAGCTCCCTAAACCTCAAAGTGCTCAGTACTTTTCAGTTAGGAGTTTGTGCAAGAGTTCAAGAAGTGGCTTGGAAAATTCTAAGCATCGCCACTGCGATCTCTGTAAGAAGTTGACGTGCTCTTCTGAAGAAAAGGCACGGGGTGTAACTACTATTTCACAAATAGTAGATTTAATCCTGAGCTAGAGTTCTCAGGCCTGGACTAGTCCTCCACGAGGGAAACCAGGTAAAAATCGACTATGTTTGCGTATGCTTTCTTGCGCTTTACTATTTTCGCATTTACTCTAATTATTTTCAGTTGTGAAAGAGTTTAATTTTTAATTGAATATTATTGTCATAAACTCTATTCACCCCCCTCTAGAGTTGCCTATTTGTTCTTCAATTGGTATTAGAGCTTTGTTCTCACAACAAGGACTAACATCTCAGAGCTGATCTATGGCAACTACACAATCCATGATTTCCAATCACGGTGAAGGGCAGTACACTCATAGGCCTCCCCTATTTGATGGAACTAACTACACTTATTGGAAAACAAGGATGAGTTTTTATCTTAAGTCGCTAGACTTCGACTTGTGGACCATTGTCACCGATGGTTACAAAAAGTCCGCCAGGATAGTTGTCAATGGTGATCTCGTTGAGAAAACCCATGACAAATATTCTGACGAGGAGAAGAAACAGGCAAGTCTAGACGCAAGAGCTATTAATGCTTTATTTTGTGCTATAGACAGGAATGAGTTCAACAGGGTCTCAACATACAGCACCTCTCACAAAGTATGGAGACTTCTAGAAGTGACGCAAGAAGGAACCTCTCAAGTGAAGGAGTCAAAAATAAGTCGTCTCACTCAAGAATATGAGGCTTTCAAGATGAAGCCAAATGAGACGATCACACAAATTATTACAAGATTCCTCGACATCATCAACCCCTTATCTTCTCTCGGCAAACAATATACAAATTACGAAAAGATCCACAAGATACTTAGGGGGCTACCAAAGATTTGGAACCCTAAGGTGACAGCCATCAAAGAAGGAAATGATCTCACGACTATGTCCATGGAGACTTTGATGGGAAAGCTGATGACTCATGAGCTTGACCTCAATGACTTCGAAGAGCCTGCTCCTAAGGCAAAGGAGATTGCCTTTGAAGCTCACCGACGAAGGGCTAATCCTGAAGAGACGGATGACGACAACTCGGAAGGTGAAGATCAAGTTCTCATTGTCCGCAACTTCAAGAAATTCCTTCGCTTCAATCGAAGAAAGAAGGAACCATAAGAAGATGACGAAGAAGAGCCAACTTGCTATGGTTGCAAGAAAACTGGACACGTCCGAAAAGACTGTCCATTCATAAAGAAGAATAACCGATATGAGAAACCATACAAAAAGCTTCCTCAAAGAAATATGCCAACACAAGCATTTGGCATGAAAGCGAAGCTAGTGACTCCGAGGAAGAAAAGGACTCTCCTCAAGACACCGCCAATATTTGCCTAATGGCTACATCCGACAAGGTAACAAGCAAAACTCTCGATGATTTCATGTTTGATGAACTTGGCGATGTATTCAATGATTTACTCAATGACCACAAGAAAGTCATTGGTAAATATAAATACGCCAAGGAAAAGATCAAAAGTTATGAAGTCGAGATTCAAAGACTCTCTTCATTGCTTGATAATAGTAGAGACACTTCACCCACGGAAGTCACAAATGAGGTGTCTAAGCTTAAATTAAGCCTACATGATGCCGAAGCACGTATAGAAAAGAAAACACAAGAGATCACAACATTCAATACTGAGATCGATGAAGAAAAGAATAGACACAAGATCTCTATCACTAAGATTTATGGTTTGAACAATAAGATTAATGAACTGCAGGCTGTCTCTAAGAAATTAGAGACTAGATTGGAAAAACAGGTTGCTCAACCTCAAACCCAATCACATGAGACACTCACAAAGCATGACACTACTCATTCTAGTCAACCACGTCATCCACCTGCAGCACGAAATCATGCTTATATGTACACCCACTTTCATAAAGTACATAAACCACATGCACGTAGAAATAATTCTCATATGACACAGAATCACCATACTACACATAGATACAATCATCACTATGTTGCACAAAAATAAAATCACCATCATAATGCTTATGGATATAGACATCATCATCATACTCCATATCACTCTACATATAGACATCATCACCATGCTACTCCACATCACTCTACATATAGACATCATCAACATGCTCCTAACATAAATAGGAATACTATTTGTACTTATTGTGGATTACATGGACACATTTCACCATAATGTAGAGTTAGAAGATTAGTAGATAGAAACATATATGCATGGTTGCCGAAAATTAACTTTTTAGGACCCTCAAGAACTTGGGTACCAAAGGTCACATCTACTCTTGATGTAGGTGGACCTTCCCTCCTCAACTAAGAGTAAGTAGATTCTCGATAGTGGATGCTCGCGACATATGACGGGAGACGCAAATCTTTTCGCATCACTATCGACGAAGAGGGAAGGGTATGTATCCTTCGGCAACAACCTTAGAGGGTATATCATTGGTAATGGTACTATAGGTCATCCTCCTTCTCCTGTAATAAAGGATGTCTACCTAGTAACCGAGTTAAAGCATAACCTGCTCAGCATAAGTCATCTTGCTGATCATGGGTATGATATTAACTTTGGACAAAATAAATGTTTTATTTATGATAGGTCAACAGGAGACATTACTTTTGAAGGGATAAGAGAGGACAATATTTATATTTTCTATCTATCTAGGGATACTAACAGTGCAGAAAGATGTCTCTATGCTCACAAGGATGAAAGATTACTATGGCACCAGCGTTTTGGTCATGCCAATATGGACACTATATCCAGGCTATCGACCAAGAAGCTAGTCTGAGGATTGCCCGACATCACATTCAAAAAGGACACGGTATGTGCCGAATGTGAATTGAATAAGGCAACCAAGCCCTCATTTCATTCCATAAACTCTGTAAGTACTACTAGACCATTGCAACTACTTCGTATAGATTTATTTGGCCCTAGTAGAGTAGCCAGTCTTGGTGGAAAACTCTACGCTTTTGTTATAATTGATGACTTTTCTAGATTTACTTGGGTTTTCTTTCTTACAAATAAAAGTGATGCCATTTCAGTTTTCAACATATTTGCTAAAAAGGTTCAAAACGAAAAAGGCTACATGATTACTCGAATCCGAAGTGATCATGGAGGCGAATTCGAAAATAGTGATTTTGAAAAGTTTTATGATTTAAATGGTTTTAATCATGAGTTTTCGTATCCAAGAACTCCTCAAAAAAATGGTGTTATGGAGCAGAAGAATAGGACTCTTGGCGATATGGCTAGAGTCATGTTAAATAAATTCTCTCTTTCGAAATATTTTTGGGCTGAAGCTGTCAGTACAGCGTGCCATATTTTAAATAGGGTGCTTATTCATCCTATTACGAAGAAAACACCCTATGAGCTTTGGTTTGGAAGAACTCCAAACGTTTCATATTTTCGAGTTTTTGGTTGTCGATATTTTATCCTTAACACCAAAGACAACTTAGGCAAATTTGATGCCAAAGCTGACGATGGTATATTCCTTGGCTATGCGGCCAAGAGCAAGGGATATAGAGTGTTCAACAAACGCTCATTAATTATGGAAGAGTCAACAAATGTGACTTTCAATGAGGATAACAGTACAGCAGCTACTCTTGATGATGATGTTGAATCATCAACTTCTACTCCAATGAACATAACCACTGAAACCAATTCTCTGGAGGGCTTGCCAAAGAAATTTTCTTTCAAGCCGTCACATCTAGAAAATTTGGTTATAGGCGATGTTTCACGTGGAGTAAGTACTAGATCATCAATAAGAGACTCCATTGCTAGTACTGCCTTCATTTCACAAATTGAGCCGAAAAATATTGTAGAAGCCTTTAACGATGAATTCTGGATTTCTGCCATACAAAAAGAACTCAACCAATTCGAGAGGAGCCAAGTTTGGGAACTTGTTCCTAGGCCGGTAAATCACTCGATTATTGGTACTAAATGGGTTTTTCGAAACAAAGTAAATGAAGATGGTTCAGTTACACGCAACAAAGCTCGTCTAGTAGCTCAAGGATACAACCAAGAGGAAGGTATCGACTACGATGAGACGTATGCCCCTGTTGCGAGATTAGAATCCATACAGATGTTTTGCGCATTTGCTAACTTTCAAAATTTCAAATTGTTTCAAATGGATGTTAAAAGTGCTTTCTTGAATGGATTTATTAAGGAGAAAGTTTTTGTAAAACAACCCCCCGGTTTTGAGAATCACAAATTTCTCGACCATGTTTTCAAGCTCAAGAAAGCGCTATATGGCCTCAAACAAGTCCCTAGAGCTTGGTATAAACGGCTAAGCAATTTATTGCTTGAAAAAGGTTTTTCAAAAGGAAAAGTTGACACTACACTTTTTATAAAATCTTTCAAAGACACTATTCTCTTAGTACAAATTTACGTGGATGATATTATATTTGGTTCTACTGATGAAACCCTTTGTCAAGATTTTGCCAAGTGTATGCAGATCAAGTTTGAGATGAGCATGATGGGGGAGCTCAATTACTTTCTTGGACTGCAAGTCAAACAAACGTCAAATGGAACTTTCATCTGTCAGTCAAAGTATACAAAGGACATGCTGAAAAATTCGAGCTTGACAACGTCAAACCAATCAGCACTCCAATGGCTACTACAACTAAACTAGAACCAGATGAAAGTGACAAACCTGTGGATCAACGTAAGTATCGAGGTATGATAGGCAGTCTACTTTATTTAACTGCTAGTCGCCCTGATATTATGTTTAGCGTTTGCCTGTGTACTAGATATCAAGCTAATCCTAAGGAATCACACATGACTGCTGTTAAGCGTATCTTTCGATACCTTAAGGGTACAGTTACAGTGGGCCTTTGATATCCCAAGTCAACATCATTTGACCTCATTGGTTACTCTGATGCTGATTTTGCCAGATGCAAGGTCGACCGTAAAAGTACGAGCGGCACGTGTCATTTATTAGAAAAGGTTCTAGTCTCTTGGTTTAGCAAGAAGCAGAATTCTGTCGCACTTTCCACAACAGAAGCTAAATATATTGCAGCTGGTCATTGCTGTGCACAAATTCTGTGGATGAAGCAAACCCTTGAAGACTATAACTTATCGTTTATGCACATTTCTATATTTTGTACAACAGTAGTGCTATAAATCTCACTAAGAACCCCATATGTCACTCACGCACGAAGCACATTGAAATACGTCACCACTTTTTGCGTGATCATCAGCAAAATGGCACTATTAACTTAGAATTTATTGACACCTATCATCAGCTAGCAGATTTCTTTACCAAACCTCAATTCGAAGAGCATTTTAACTTTCTTTGTCGTGAACTAGGAATTTTGGATGAAGCTGTTATTCATTAAAGTAACCTGCGTAAATATCGATTATGTCTTGGTTCTTTATGATGAACTTGCCATGGGTACAAGCCGAAAGGGTCCTTCTGACAATAAGGCGTAAAAGCCTAAGCGACACGGTACACTATTCCTCAGGACTACCGCTAGCTGGGATCCGGCCCCTGCAGCTATCCCATGGCAGCTTCAAAATATTGAATTGGAACATATTTCCTTGTTTATTACATAGTCTACTTTTATTTATCACATGCAGAAATTCAAAATTTCAAACTTCACTTTAATCCAGCGTTGTATTTTTTTTCGCTACTTGGTTTTCTCTTTTTATATCTTGCATCCGTGTATATATCTTTGTATATTATATGGTCTACTTTTTATATTTTTCATCTACTTCCTTTTTTGTCTCTCTTACTTGATCAAATTTCTAGCCTGATTTATGTTCTGGTACCATAAACCAGAATTCGGGCCGAACTCTGCCTTACCCAGAGTTCGGGCCGAATTCGGTCTGGCTGTTCCAGAACCGAAAGCAGCCTCAGCCGCTGATCAGATTGTGATCCAATGGTCCACATTTGCTCCGACCATTCGAACCCCTACACTAAAAATTGGGTTCCCCTCTTCTCTCTCCTCCATTGCCACCTTCCTAACTTCTCCAAACTATTTTTCTCCAAACCCTAACCCTAGTTCTTCCTTCCTAGAGCATAATTCATCTCTAAAGTCAAGGAGAAGGATTCTCTCACCATTCTCCTTCATCTTTCGTCATCAAATTGAGGTATATTTCCACACTTCTCTTCATCTACAATTCTTTAATTTTCTTTATTATTTGATGGCTCCCAAGTTGTTCAATAGAAGAAAGAGACTTCGAACCGAGGGTGCGTCCTCTTCGAATGCTCCTCCTCGTGTTGAACCACCCGTTGAACAACCCAATCAACAACCCATTCACCCGTTGTTCAACCCACCTCGTCCACTCGACCCCAACACGTGATGACCAGATATTTGTATCACTTGATGCTTCCAATGAATGGTTTAGTGATTTTCGGTCACGTCCGGTGTATGCGGGTCATCTTATAAATTTTACTATATTTTCTCAATATGATTCACTTTTTCATGATCTTTGTCTTGATGCACTTGTCACTACCAATTCGGTTATATATCTTAATGCCATACAAATATTTTTCTGCAACCTTACTCACAATAATACACATATATTCTCACGGGTTGCGGGCATTGATATTTCTTTTGATAATTTCGACTTGGCCGAACACCTTGAACTCCCGGAGCCAAACTCATGGGAAAAACTTATTGAAGCTCGAAAGTTTCTATTTCCCGATGGGTCATCCCTAGAAAGCTTTAAGGATGACTTGTGTACCCCTAACACACGTCCTCGTAAGCTTCTCGCCAAGTTTCTCAATCCTTACTTTTATGAACTTCATCGGATCATCTTTAACACGATTCTGCCCAAAGTAGGATCGACCGATGAGGTTACATACTTTGAAATCTCTGCTTTGTATCACCTCCATTTTCATATTCCTTTTAATCTTTCACGTACCATGATGGACTGGATGATTAATGTGTTGGCCCATTTGGTCATATGGTCAAACTTGATTTTAATAATTGATTAAACTCTGTCTGGATATACAAAGCCCAGATGGGACATCTCGGACTCTTGAACATGATCGAGAATGGCTATCCACTGAATTCAAGACCGAAGATCTGTTTGCCTACTCGAGTCTGTAATTCCTTATGTAATGTATTTTTATTTTATTTGAGTCTAGGAATATGTTGTACACCGAGTCGTACTGGCAAATAGGCTACCCTCAAATGTGTTCAAAAATGTTTGTAAAATGACCTCTCAAAAAGGTTTACAAAAAGGTTTTCAAAAATCACCAAAAAGCTTTTTTAAAACCCTAACTAAACCCTGACTAAACCCTGACAGAACTCGGACCGAGTTCGGCCAGAGTTCGGCCAGAGTTCGGTTAGTGGCCGTTGTGATTTTGAATCCTTGGAACTTGGTCCTCCTGCAGTTGCGGATTTGACCGAGATTTGCTCATAGAGTTCTGGCCGAATTCTGTCAGAAGTATGCCTTTGAAATTCCTATAAATAGAGAAGGATTTCGATCATTTCAACTCACTCATTCACTTTCAATCTTCTCTCTATCTAAAGCTTTCAGTCTTTCAAAGAGTTTTCTACAGCTTTCAATTTTCAGATCCCAAGCCAATTACAATCCTCTAGTTGGTTTGCCAGTGCGGTACGGTCTAGAAGTTTCTGAGAGATTGTAATCAGAAGGCTTGATTGAAGAATACCTCTTCACATATAAAGTTGGACGAGTTCTTCGTATCAAAGCTCGCGTTGTAGAAGTTGCAAGGACTTCGTAAGAAAACTTACGGTTTTTCCAATAGTGGATTCAACTGGTAGCAAGAGTTCTACCGACTGGATTAGTCCTCAACAGAGGGATACCAGTATACATCGCTGTCTTTGCATTTGCTCTCTTAACTCTGTCTTTACTTTATTTTAGTTGTGATTAATATTCTTTGATTGTGCTGCTAACATTTTTTAATTAGCATTATTCCGCTGCCAACTCTATTCACCCCCCTCTAGAGTATTACGCTTTACTATTTCGTTCCTACAATTGGTATCAGAGCGGGTGTTACAGGTAAAGCAAAGGTAACAGTACAATTATTTATTCATTTTTTAACTGTTATATAGATCACAGCACAACACATGGCAACTGTGAAATTCACAAGTGAAGGCCAGGCCACAAACAGACTCCCACTGTTTGATGGTACAAACTATACCTATTGGAAAACACGGATGAGTTTTTTCTTGAAATCACTTGACTTTGATTTATGGTCCATTGTTCTTGATGGCTATCAAAAGCCACCTCGTATAAATGTTGATGGAGTTTTAGTTGAAAAACCCCACAGCAGATATACAGAGGAAGAAAAAAAAGGGCTAGTCTTGACGCACGTGCCATTAGTGCTCTTTTTTGTGCTTTAGACAGAACTGAATTTAACAGGGTGTCTATCTGCACAACGACTAATGAAGTGTGGAAGCTACTTGAAGTCACACATGAAGGCACGACTCAAGTCAAAGAATCTAAAGTCAGCAGACTTACTCAAGAGTACGAGGCGTTCAAGATGAAGCCCAACGAAATAGTTACACAAATGTTCGAGAGATTCTTGGATATTGTAAATCCTTTGTCCTCCTTAGGCAAAGATTACAGTAACCATGAAAAGATTCACAAACTCCTGCGAGCACTTACCAAGAACTGGATTCCGAAGGCTACTGCAATCATTGAAGGGAACGACCTCACAACTATGTCCCTTGAAGTACTCATGGGTAAGCTACTCACTCATGAACTGGAGCTACAAGATTTTGAAGAGCCTGCACCAAAGGAGAAGACGATCGCTCTCAAGGCTCAGCACAGAAAAGTTGCTGAAGGTGACTCAGACAGTAGTGGATCTGATACTGAAGATCAAGCACTCCTAGCAAGGAAGTTCAAAAGATTCATGAGACATAAGAAGAGAGTCAAAGAGAACAACAGCAACAACTAGTATCAAGAAGATGCTGTTTGCTATGGTTGCAAGAAGAAGGGAGACATGAAGAAGGATTGTCCCACAAACTCATCATCAAGAAAGAAGAGCAACAGGTATGAAAAAGGGAACCTGAAGAAATCAACATCTAGAAGATATGCCAATACCAGCATATGGCATGAAAGTGAAGCCAGCGACTCAGAAGACGAACAATCAGAAGACGCTGCAAACGTATGCTTTATGTCATCCGATCAGGTACCTACTGAACCTGTAGTTGATACTTATGATGACTTCACCTTTGAGCAATTAGGAGATGCCTTCAGTGATCTGATGACTGATTACAGGAAACTGCGTAGTAAGTATCAGACCTCTAAGAAGGTACTCAAAGAGTACAAAAGTAAAATAGGTAGACTTATCGACCTACTAGCTGAGGTTAGAAATAATGTTAGTGAGTCTGGTGAGCTTTCTTCAACAAAGCTCTTATTACATGAGACTACCAAGTCATCTGAAGAGAAAGACAAGATTATTGACCAACTCAAGGAAGAACTTTCTATAGAGAAGAAAAGTCTTCGATGTGCACAAATCATAATGGAATCACTCACTTCTGATTATACTAAGTTGTATGACACTTCCAAAAGATTGGAAATTAGGTTAGGAAAACAGCCTGAGCCTGCTGCTTCCTTTCCTAACACGTGTCACTTACCGAAAAATCGGAACATTCCCAAGCCAAACACTGTCAGACCTAACCATATAAAACCTTTACCCCAAAAGGTTAAGCCCAAACAAGATTCTTCTATACTAGAAAACCTAAACCTACCAACCATGCACACCACTCAGCTTTCAACACTCGACATGCACAATGTCATTATTGTGGCCTCATTGGTCATATTTCATCTGCATGTAGAATGAGAAAGCTTGTTGATTTAAATGTTTATGCATGGATACCTAAAGCTAACAATTTAGGACCCTACAAGAAATGGGTACCAAAAGTTCATCTGCAAACTATTTTGTAGGTGGAACACCCTTCTCATGCTAGAAGCAAATGGATCCTCGACAGCGGTTGCTCACGACATATGACCGGTGACGCTACCCTATTTGCAACACTGTCGAAGAAAAAGAAGGAAGGCTATGTCTCCTTCGGTAATAGCTTAAAAGGGTATATTATTGGTATCGATGATGTTGGTAAGTCTCCCTATCCTGTGATTAAGGATGTCTGTCTGGTTACCGAGTTGAAACATAATCTACTCAGCATAAGTCATCTAGCTGATCATGGTTATGGCATCAACTTTGGCAAAGACAAATGTACTATAGTTGATAGCTCAACTGGTAGTACTATCTTTGAAGGTATCAGGGAAGACAATATATATGTTTTCTATTTGTTAGAAGAAACTAATATTTCAGGTAGATGCTTAATGGCCAAGAGTGATGAGAGTCATCTGTGGCATATAAGACTCGATCACGCTAATATGGATACGATCTCAAGATTATCCACAAAGAAGCTAGTACACGATTTACCGGACATTATATTCAAGAAGGACTCGGTATGCAGCCAATGTGAAAAGAACAAGGCTACCAGATCCACATTCAAGTCAGTAAACGCAGTATGTACTACTAGACCTCTACAATTGCTTCATATGGACTTATTTGGTCCTAGCAGAGTTGCTAGCCTCGGAGGTAAACTTTATGCTTTCGTAATTGTAGATGATTTCTCTAGATACACGTGGGTATATTTCTTGATACGCAAGAATGATGCATTATCCGAATTTGTCGCCTTTTGCAAGAAAGTACAGAATGAAAAAGGTTACATGATCACTCGCATAAGAAGCGACCATGGAGACGAATTCGAAAATACTGATTTTGAGCAATTTTGTGACACACACGATTTTGTACACGAGTTCTTCTGCCCTAGGACTCCACAAAAAAATGGAGTTGTGGAACGTAAGAACAGAACTCTAACCGAAATGGCCAGAGTGATGTTAAACCAGTTTAGTCTACCCAAATATTTTTGGGCTGAAGCTGTCAATACAGCTTGCTTTGTACTCAATAGAGTTCTAATTCGACCCAAATTGAAGAAGACTCCATTTGAGTTATGGTTTGATAGAATTCCATCTGTTTCTTACTTTAGAATATTTGGCTGTAAATGTTTTATTCTCAATACAAAAGACAATTTGGGAAAATTTGATAAAAAGGCCGATGAAGGTATATTTTTAGGTTATGCGGCCAAGACCAAAGGATACAGAGTCTTCAACAAAAGAACCATGATCATCGAAGAGTCAATCAACGTCACCTTTGATGAACTAAATCAGATGACGATCGATGACAATGACGAAGATCCAACTGTACCAAGCTCAACATCAGCTGATCCTCAACCAAGCTCTGCACTAGCTGAACCTCCTAGAGAAGATCCAGGAACCAGCTACCTTCAGAATCTACCAAAAAGGTTGAAATTTACAGCTGATCATCCAAAAGATTTGGTAATTGGTGATATTACCAAAGGAGTAAGTACTCGTACATCCAGTAAAGATATTGTTTCTAGTGTTGCATTTATTTCACAGCTAGAACCTAAAACTATTGATGAAGCATGTAGTGATAGTTTTTGGATAGATGCTATGCAAGAGGAATTAAACTAATTTAAACGGAATCAAGTTTGGGAACTTGTTCCCAAGCCTATTGATCATTCAGTCATTGGCACCCGTTGGGTATTCCGAAATAAACTAAATGAGAATGGTTTAGTGACTCATAATAAGGCTCGACTCGTAGCTCAAGGATACAATCAGGAAGAAGGTATCGACTACGATGAGACTTATGCCCCAGTTGCGAGATTAGAATCCATTCGCATGTTATGTGCATTTACATGTTTTCATGATTTCAAACTTTTTCAAATGGATGTCAAGAGTCCTTTTTTAAATAGTTTTATAAAAGAAAAAGTTTTTGTAGCACAACCTCCAGGTTTCACGGTTTCAAAAACCCTGATCATGTTTTCAAGTTGAAGAAAGCCTTATACGGTTTAAAACAAGCCCCTCGTGCTTGGTATGATCGTCTAAGCTCTTTTCTACTTGACAACGGTTTTTCAAAAGGCAAGGTTGACACTACACTGTTTATTAAGTCTTTTAATGGCAAACGTCTTTTAATTCAAATATATGTTGATGATATTATATTTGGATCTACTGATGAATCTGTGTCAAGAATTTTCTAAGTGTATGCAGAATGAGTTTGAGATGAGCATGATGGGAGAACTGAAATTTTTTCTCGGATTGCAAATCAAACAAACTGATAATGGGACATTTATAAATCAAGCCAAGTATACAAAAGACCTGCTAAAGAAGTTTGATCTAGACAATGTCAAACCTATTGGCACTCCAATGGCAACTTTAACAAAGCTTGATTCAGATGAACAAGGCAAGCCAGTCGACACATGTAAGTATCGAGGTATGATTGGTAGTTTACTTTATTTAACTGCTAGTCGTCCAGATATAATGTTTAGTGTTTGCCTGTGTGCACGTTTTCAAGCTAACCCAAAGGAATCACATCTGTCCGCAGTTAAGCGTATTTTTCGATACCTTAAGGGCACTTCTTCTGTTGGCTTGTGGTATCCCAAAACTAAGTCCTTTGACTTTATTGGTTATTCGGATGCAGATTTTGCTGGATGTAAAGTTGATAGAAAAAGTACCAGTGGCACATGTCATTTCTTAGGCAAGGCTTTAGTCTCATAGTTTAGTAAAAAGCAAAATTCTGTAGCCCTATCAATAACAGAGGCTGAGTACATCGCCGTAGGACGTTGTTGTGCTCAAATTTTGTGGATGAAATAAACCCTAGAAGACTATGATTTATTTTACACACATATTCCTATTTTCTGTGATAACACGAGCACTATTAACTTGACTAAGAATCCAGTATGTCACTCTCGTACTAAATATATCGAGATTCGACATCACTTTCTTAGAGATCATCATCAAAATGGAGATATAAACCTTGTGTACATAGACACTGAAAATCAACTAGCTGACATCTTCACTAAACCTCTAGCGGAAGATCGTTTCAATTATTTACGTCGAGAATTAGGAATTTTGGACGTCAATAATATTAATTAATTTTGTTTTATGATTATATATCATTACGCAAAAACTATGTTAGAGACAAGCCAATAAAGAGTCTGTCTGTCACACAACTACGGTTGAAGCGAAGCGGTACTTAAGAGTTCCCCGGTGAACCTCCGTCAGCTGGAACAGTACTCCTACAGCTAATCTGAAACAGTCGCTGTGTAACGACATTTAATCTATAAAATAATATTAATTATGTTAATTGAAGTTGAAATGACTAATCTTTGAATTAAATATTTGAAATGAGACAATGAAAAAGAATGGCTAAAAACAACTTTAAAAAACCCTAGGCAAATTCGGCCAGAGCTCTGACCGAATTCGGCCCGAGTTCGGTTGAGGGTGTCAGGTTATATATACAGAACCCGAGCAGCCCTTCTTCTTCATTGCTTCCAAACTATTCACAGCAGCAGCAGCAGCCGCGAAGGAGCCCCGAACCCTAGCTTTTCACCACCCTCTTTCTTCCAATCCAAGTGGTGAAATCAATCCAAATTTTGGATTCTTGCAGAGTTTGCCGTTCTCTTCGACATACTTTGATTTCGGAAGGTATAACCACATCTTTCTTCACTTTTCAATTAGTGTATTTTTATTTTAATTTGTACAAATGGCACCCAAATTCAATCCATCAAAGAGGAAGAAGACGAACCCTAGTGAGGAAGGGTCATCTTCGCATCCGCATACGGATTCCCTCTTTTCGTCGGTCCAAACGAGCGACGGTGCGTTCGACGGATTTTTCTTTCAAACCCTAGACCAAGCCCTACTGTGGTATGGAGACTTCTCCATGAGATCCATATGCACAGGCGCTCCAGTCAAATGGACTATATTTCCTGATCATCATCATTTCTTTGAGGCATTAGGGTTACATCTTTTTGTTAAAATCTGCTTCCCTATAGCAACTAATGCCATTAGATTATTTTATTGCAATCTCATATTAAACACTTTTGATGTGAGCACTCGTGTTGGAGGTATTGATATCAATTTCAATGATGACCTCTTAGCGGAGATCCTTGGTATCCCTAACGAAGGTGAACCGCTAGTTGACATCACTGAATTTGATTTTCTCGAAGGTACGACACTCGCCAGTTTCAAAGCGAAACTCTGTGCACCTGATAGAGTACGCTCTGGAAAGTTCAAGGCTAACAACCTGAACTTGTTTAACTATGAATTGCATCGCATCATCTATTCTACTATCCTTCCAAAATCCACTTCAAAGGATGATGTGACTTCTCTTGAGCTGTCTGCCATGTACCACATTCTTAAGGGATTCCATTTTCTGTCCCTAAGACCATGATTCAGATGATGGGTCATTGTCGTGCAAGAGATAGAAATCTCTCTTACGCGATGATTCTCCCACGCATCTTTCAGCGCTTCGATATCGATCTGTCGACTTGTACTCAGGACCCTGAGCCCAAGTTTCTTCAGTTATCTCGTCGTAGCATGACTGCTTCAGCTCTACCTCCTGCTCCTCCTACTGCACCTCCTCCACCACCTCATCAGTATGCCATGACATTTGAGGGCATACATCAGCATTTATCTGCTTTACACGTCTCGATGATGGACATGGCTCGCGAGCGTGAGTTCCGCGACGTCACCCGCTATCAGGCGCTTGTAAACTCCGTAGCTGATCTTCGTTTCGCCCAGACTGGTCATTCAGCCGGTTCCATCCCTAGAGATCCAGCTTTCTCCGGTTACCGATGTGAGGATGAGGCTGTTCATGCCTACTTCCAGCCCGGTAACGCCTATGATTGGTACCGTCCTGACCGTGCTCCACATCGTGATTATGTTGGTGAGTTCTATGCTGGTGCCCCTCCGCATCCTTCTGGCGCTGGTACTTCTGGAGCTGGTACTTCAGGACATGCTGGTCGAGCTGCTGATGATGATGATGAGGATGATGATGAGGAGATGTGACTATATGATTTTGAGTGATATTTTATTGTCCACTTGGAAATGCTCCGACATTCTAAGTTATTATCAGTACTTTTTTATTAGCACTTTTTAGTATGCTTCAGTATGCTTCAGTACTCGTTTCTTTCATGGACATGTTTATTATGCCTTAGTTTATGGCATTCAGTTTATTTCAGCACTATGTTTCAGTTTCAGTTTATAATAGCACTATTTCTTATATTGCTTCACTCTTTATAACTGCCTGTAAAATTACATGCCTGTGATGATTTTTTAACAATACATGCGTGATACTTCTATTTTATTTTCTGTCTTATTTCTTTTATATATGTTTTCTCACTATTTGTTACTTATGCATTTGATTGCGGGGGAGCTTTATCTTTTGCAATTATTTTGCTAAGTGACAAAGGGGAAGAAAATTAAAGATCTAATATTATTTTTTTGAGATAATACATGATATAAACAATTTCTACTTTTTGATATTTTGAACAAGCTTAATGTTATGTCATTCATAGTTTGTCAATTATCAAAATGGGGGAGATTGTTGGCCCATTTGGTCATATGGTCAAACCTGATTTTAATAATTGATTAAACTCTGTCTGGATATACAAAGCTAGTCGGGACATCTCGGACTCTTGAACATGATCGAGAATGGCTATCCACTGAATTCAAGACCGAAGATCTGTTTGCCTACTCGAGTCTGTAATTCCTTATGCAATGTATTTTCATTTTATTTGAGTCTAGGAATATGTTGTACACCGAGTCGTACTGGCAAATAGGCTACCCTCAAATGTGTTCAAAAATGTTTTTAAAATGACCTCTCAAAAAGGTTTACAAAAAGGTTTTCAAAAATCACCAAAAAGCTTTTTTAAAACCCTAACTAAACCCTGACTAAACCCTGACAGAACTCGGACCAAGTTCGGCCAGAGTTCGGTTAGTGGCCGTTGTGATTTTGAATCCTTGGAACTTGGTCCTCCTGTATTTACGGATTTGACCGAGATTTGCTCATAGAGTTCTGTCCGAATTCTGTCAGAAGTCTGCCTTTGAAATTCCTATAAATAGAGAAGGATTTCGATCATTTCAACTCACTTATTCACTTTCAATCTTCTCTCTATCTAAAGCTTTCAGTCTTTCAAAGAGTTTTCTAGAGCTTTCAATTTTCAGATCCCAAGCCAATTACCATCCTCTAGTCAATTTGCCAGTGCGGTACGGTCTAAAGTTTCTGAGAGATTGTAATCAGAAGGCTTGATTGAAGAATACCTCTTCATATTTGAAGTTGGACGAGTTCTTCGTATCAAAGCTCGCGTTGTAGAAGTTGCAAGGACTTCGTAAGAAAACTTGCAATTTTTCCAATAGTAGATTCAACTGGTAGCAAGAGTTCTACCGACTGGATTAGTCCTCAACAGAGGAATACCAGTATACATCACTGTCTTTGCGTTTGCTCTCTTAACTCTGTCTTTACTTTATTTCAGTTGTGATTAATATTCTGTGATTGTGTTGCTAACATTTTTTAATTAGCATTATTCCGCTGCCAACTCTATTCACCCCCCCTCTAGAGTATTACGCTTTACTATTTCGTTCCTACATAATGCTAGAAAGAAACCAAGATCCTTGGTTTATACTCTTTATCTTCCTATGCTCTTTCGTGCTTTTCGTGTACCTCTTGATGAGTGCCAGTTCCTACCTGCCCCTGCCTTCCTCTCTAAGGCACGGCGGCTTCAGGCAGCAGTTGGCTCGCCTGTTGTGTCTGAGCACTCTGACGATGAGCCCGACGCCCCTCCTCTTGGACAGGATCCTCCTCCTCCTCCTCCTACTCTTGAGTCACTCCAGACTATGCTCCATGATCGATTCACCTTAGAGGATGATCGTTGGACTCAGCTTGACTACCGGACTACCTTGCAGATGAGTGCCATTAGCAACTCACTGCACGATATTCGGTACTCTATGTCCCGGCATCCTTCTATGCATATTCCCATGGAGCGGGACCCTGCTTGCGATGGATACCGTATCGATGACACTTGGGTTATCCGCTACCTGGAATCGGATGTGGCTTTCGTGGACCCTCATCGTTCATTCACTGATCCATCCGACGACGGTGGGCCTTCACGAGCTCGATGATGGATATGGATTTCTCTTTGCTGCTGCTGCTGAGGATCGTAGTTTATGCTTTTCTAGTTGATGTAGTTGTTTTTGTTTCTGCACTTTGGTTGTACTAGAACTCATTATGTGACTCTTGGAGACATTTTATTCTGCAGTTTCTCAGTTTTATGCAGTTTATCATTATTATTATTTTTGGTGTGCTTGCCATTCATTATTCTGGTTGTTTGTTAACTGACAAAAAGGGGATAAATATTTTGATATATTCATATTATATTATCATATTTTTTGTGTATCTGTGCTTTGGAAAAAGAATATTGTTATCAGGACAACAAGCAATGTTTACGGGGGAGCTATTGCTAGCTGCCCCTATTACGGAGGAGCTACGCTATTTTTTAAATGTGTCCAGGTATGAATATTGAATATACAAATATCATTTTGTCAATTATCAATATGGGGGAGATTGTTGACACAAAATCACAATCAACCATATATTGATACAATTGACAACATGATACTTGTAATATTTCAATACGACACATGAAGACTGAATTCGGTACAAGCCAGACGACAGCTTGCACCTGCAAAGCTTCATAAATTTGAGTCTGTATTTTATACTTTATTTGAGTCTAGATTTATGTAAACTGAGCTGTGCTGAGCATTTTGAGACTTAGGCTATACATATACCTCAAACCAAAAGCCCCACTAAACATCCAAATAGCCTATTGGCCCATTTGACCTATTCTGTGCTTTGGAGACAGAGTTCGGGCCGAACTCTGCCTCCACACAGAGTTTGGGCCGAACGCTGTCTCCTAAATTCCAGGACCCTAATTTTTAGGGTTGGCTGGATGCAAGTTGTCCAACGGCCAAATTTTTGAATATTCCAACCAAAATTCTGGCCGAATTCTGCCTGTATGTATCCTATAAATAGGCCATAAATTCTTTCATTTTCAATCATCTAATCTTCTCTTCTCTTCTCTCTAAAGCATTATACAAGCCATACCCTTCTCATCTACTAGCCACAAGCTCCCTAAGCCTCAAAGTGCTCAGTACTTTTTAGTTAGGAGTTTGTACAAGAGTTCAAGAAGTCGCTTAGAAAATTCCAAGCATCGCCACTGCGATCTCTATAAGAAGTTGACGTGCTCTTCTGAAGAAAAGGCACAGAGTGTAATGACTATTTCACAAATAGTGGATTTAATCCTGAGCTAGAGTTCTCAGGCCTGGACTAGTCCTCCACGAGGGAAACCAGGTTAAAATCGGCTGTATTTGCGTATTCTTTCTTGCTCTTTACTATTTCCGCATTTACTCTGATTATTTTCAGTTGTGGAAGAGTTTAATTTTTAATTGAACATTATTGTCATAAACTCTATTCACCCTCCCTCTAGATTTGCTTTTTTTGTTCTTCAATTAGAATCCTTGTTAGCTAATTAGACTTTAAATTAGAGCATTAGCCCAATTTAGGAAACAATTTAATGCAATTTTAGGCTATTTTAACATGAAGCTTTTTGGTCTTTTGCTAATGGGCCTTAAAGGGACTTTAACTTGCATGATGGCCCATCCTAAACCCTAACCTAACCCTAGCTTACCTGGCCGACCACAAACAGTAGCCCCCCCTCTTGGAGTCATAAACTTTGTAGCCGTCAAAGTTTCTCACACCCTAAAATTCTTCCTTATCCTCCAAAAGTCCACTTTTCTCAGTTCTCATCCAAATCCATCCAAATGAAGTGTGTTACGATCATTGAAAGGAGAGTAACTTGCTGGAGACTTGCTAGCAAGGAATCGGAGGCGTTGGACCGGGGGAAATCGACATCGACGCGTTTGGAGGCTCATTTTATTGAGATATTGACTCTCAATAAGTAAATCCCTCTAAACACCTGTAAATTCTAATTTTTCTTCGTAGATGCATCCATATAGGTACCCCGGACATGTACATAAAGTTTGGTAGGTTTTCGTAGCCTTTGATAGGCGTATCGAATGCGTGTCAGTGTATTGGGACACGTGTTTGACGAAATGCCGCTTAGAATTGAAAGTTCGTATTTTTTGATTCCGTTTTCACAAATTTGTTGCTGTGGATATTTCAAACAACTTTTGTGAAGACGGATCTCGATTTGATACGTTTTCAGTATCCAAATTGGACACGGACACGCGTGCACGAGGCCCGTGCACAGCCCCGTGCATGCCCTGCTGTTCGAGTGTCATAACTCGACGCACAGGACACAATTTTGCATAAATTTGATGGACATGTGGGGGCAACCTCTGCCCACAGGCTCCTAAAATTTCATAGGGTTTCGTAGAGTGTGCGCAAAGAAATCCAACGCGCACTGGTTCAGCCCACTGTGCACGCGTGCGAGAAATCACCGCTGATACGGCCTTCGTTCACGGACACGACGTGACGAGGATACAAACCAGGACCATGGACACATAGCCCTAGACCTAGGCTATCCCTAGACTCGACCACGTGGTACGACGTGGCTCGTGTCGTGAGCTACGGACGTCGACACGGGCCCACGAGGTCGCGCGTGCGTGCTTTCAGCCCCTGCACTGTCATGCAGTCTGAGTGTCATAACTTGACGCACTTGACACAATTTCACGTGAAATTTCATGGAACGTGGGGGCAACCTCTGCCACGTACTTGTGAAATTTCATGAGATTTTGTTGAGTATGCACGAAGTTATCGAATCTATACTGATTCGGCTGATACCATGCACGGGCGTACGTGCCCATGCGATACGCACTGATTGGACAGGATATGGACACGGGATCGACCCTGTGAGTACCCGAGCATGACATACACGTGTATAACTCCGTGTTTGCCAAGTTTCATGAGTTCTAGTTGTGTATTTTGCATTTTGGATTTCGAGTTGGTTTTGTGTTTTCGGTTGGTTGTTCATGAGTTGATTTTTTTGATTGAAGATCGATTTTCTGAGTACAAACTCAGATTTCTGAGTTTGTTGTTGGTTTTAGATTAGTTTTCTAGTTCAATTTTGTGGGTAGACTATATTTACATTCATTGTATATAATTTACATGATATCTACATATTCCCTTTTGTATATATATATATATATATATATATATATATATATATATATATATATATATATATATATATATATATATATATATTTTGTATATATATATATATATATATATATATATATATATATATTGATAGCATAAAGAATAGGCCTATACATGTATTTGGTTCAGATTTCTAGGTTTGGGATTTGGTTTAGTACAGTTTTTGAGTGCTATTTTGTAGATTAGACTATGGTTACTTTCATTGTATACAAATCTATATGTTAGATACAGTTCATTATATATATATATATATATATATATATATATATATATATATATATATATATATATATATATAGGGTCATTCTACAATACATCCCCTGGAAAAGGATGTATCTATATATCCCAAATCTGGACTATTGGATGTTGATCTAATGGTTCAGATTGAATAATAGAGTAGAAACATCATTTAATGCTGATTTTGACTTTTGACCTCTTGGTAACTTGCTTTAGCAGGTCATTATTCACTTTAATTTTTTCAATGAACACCCTAAATTAACTCATATTTACTCTCTCTCTTTCGTCCATCCAATTTAATATTTTGTGCATCAACGTATAAATTTCGTAAAAAAATTTGGTTACAGTCCGTGGTGGTGGTGGTGTTGGTGGTGGTGGTGGAAAGAGAAACGGATATGAAGAAGAAAATAAGAATCGGTTCGGATCGCGTCAAACGTCGTTGAGCCCTTCTAGAACAACGAGGAGTACCAGCGGCGCCGAGAAGAATCGGTCCGGTTCGCGTCGGACGTCGTCAAGACCTCCTCGAACATGAGAAGTACCAGCGGCGCCGCTCTAATTTTACTGTACATGCCATTGTCAGAAATTTTATTTTTCATCTAATAATTTAATATTTTGTTAATAAAGCTACATGTTATGGTGGTGGTGGTGAACCGAAGAAACCTGTTTCTGAGGTCGGGCAGATCATCTGCTCACATATTTTTTAAAAAAAATCTGTATTGATCAGACGAAATATTTTTTTACTTTTCTAATGATAATATTTTCGAAGAGAATATTTTTTTGTATTGTGACATTTTGTCATATTAACCATCTTTCTAATATTTTCAGTATTATTAAAAAAATATCATTTACCAAAGTATATTCGAATTTTTACGTTAACAAAGTATGGTATATTTTGGACAGAGAATAGACATTCTCCTTGCTTTTAACACGGAGAATGGCCATTCTCCTTGCTTTTAACACGGAGAATGGCCATTCTCTATTCGTTTAACATGAAGAATGGTCATTCTTCCTGCTTTTAACGCGGAGAATGACCCTTCTCCGTGCTTTGAACACGTAGAATGGCCACTCTCTATGCTTTTAACAAAGTATGGTACATTTAGGATAGGGAATGTTCAACATTTTGTCATATTAACCATCTTTCTAATATTTACAATATTTTTAAAAAATATCATTTACCAAAGTATATTCGAATTTTTACGTTAACAAAGTATGGTACATTTTGGATGGAGAATGGCCATTCTCCTTGCTTTTAACACGGAGAATGGCCATTCTCTATTCTTTTAACATGAACAATGACCATTCTCCTTGCTTTTCAAACGGAGAATGGCCATTCTCCGTGCTTTTAACACGGAGAATGGACACTCTCTGTACTTTTAACAAAGTATAGTACATTTAGGACGGAAAATGTTCAAGTATCTCATATTTTTTCACCAAATATTTACAGTATTTTTAATATCATTTACCAAAGTATATTTATTTAATTTTAAATCATGTTCAAAAAAATTTGAATATCATTTTATATCAGGCTTCCACTGTATGGCTGCACAAAATTGCTTGCGAGTGTTTGAATATAATTAACCACTATCCAAGAGAATTTTTCTTACATTACATACTTTGCTTCAACAATAACAAGGGATGAACATGCAGGATTACATTATGTATTACACTGGCATCGAATTCATACTGATGGCATCGATGTACTGATTATTTACAGAAATCAAAACACATTACAATCAAATAAAGTTTTAGTGATCCCAGGAATGCATCCGTAATGAGGCCATCTGTAAACCCTAAGAATGCACCCAGGACTCATGAAATCTGTGAAGGGCATCTGCAAATCAAAGGAATACACCAAAATACCAATATCATCTGTGAAGGCCAACTGCAAATCAAATAAAGGCTTCAACCAAAAAGTCATAATCAAATTAAGTATACTTCATTCCAAGTCCAATAAACTGCATAATCCACGTTACAGTAATATGTCCAATCCACGTTAGTAATTCAACATAGAAACTCCATAATTCACAATACAATAATCCAAACAAATATCAAACCTACTCTAAATTCAAGACCATATTACATTTTCTAAACAAATTACGACCTATGCACTTAGTACAAGCGAAAAATTTAGTCTTACAATATTTCAAACACAAAATTTAGTTTGACCGCCAAGACCAACAAATATTCAGAACCATATTACAATTCACATTTTACTTCCAAATTGAAATAAAAGCTTCAAAACTCAAAAGATAAATCTTCATCTTCATCTTCATCTCCATCTCCATCTTCTTCTTCTTCTTCTTCTTTTTTCTTCTTTTTCCTCAAAATATCCTTCACCTACACCTTGAGGGACGGAATAAGAAAAATTATAGTCAGTATGGACTCACTGTATATGTAGAAATGACATCCAGAAATATAAATAGAAGTATCAAAGTGACGGTGAGCATTATAGTGTCAATATGCACAGTATGTATTTTTACATAAGAGTTTGGACTAGCCCTATTTACCTTCTTCACGAGGGAAGGGAAATCTTATTCTTGGTCAGCAAATTCAACCTCTATCTGGTTAATCTTATCTAGAATCAATTTCTGGTTGTCGGATATAGTCTTCATCACTTTGAAGATATTCTCAAAGTTTGCAGCAACAAAATTGTATAGATCATCAACCCTGTCCTTAGTGTTTTTTATTCCATAAGTTGATGGTTTTCCAGATATTGATGGTTTGCTTGCAGCTGCTGCCCATTTTCCAAACATTCGAGTGAAGGTTAGTTTTCTCATGGGACTTTTGTTTTTAATATAAACATCCCCTGCTAAGCTTGGGACAAAATGTTTACTAGCCATTGAGCATATAAATCCCCCGAAAGGGAAAGCTGTCCTTGCAGTTGGTTTTCCCACGAGATGCATCATTCTACTGAACATGTAAGAACTTATATCCATCCTTTTTTCTTCCCCATATAATAAAGAAATTTTACTCTCTCAGGATGGATGGAAAACTCATGTCCAGTAGGGTTGAGTGTTTGAGATACGTAGGCATGCAACAATCTATACAAAGTTTTTAATTAATCTTTGTATACATTTTGAGGGGTCTTGGCACCCACTGATACACCTTTAATCTCATGAATTGCATCCCTTATGGAAACATTATCGATATCTTTCATATCAAACTTAGAAACTGGATCAAATCCATAAAATTTGTTGATGATAGCAGCATTACCCTAAACAGTTTCCCTCTCAGAAATACCAGTTGTTGATCTTCTTTTTCTTTAATTTCAGTCGGAAGATTTGAGAAAAATTCTCGAATTATTGTTTGGAAGATTTTCTTAAGAAAGGATTTGTTCAGTTTCTCCAATTGATAGAATTTTAATATATCCAGGAAAGCTTCGTCTTCGACATCATCCATCTTAATTGATCTATCAGGCATAACAGCCTTTTTCTTGAAATATTTATTGTAAATCTTTTTAGATTTAGAGTCTTTAAATTTTTTTTACCTCCTCTCCATCCTGGAACTTATTTGATGATTGCTCTTCCTCTTCATTTTTCTCTTCTGATGAGGATTCAAAATCCTCAGAGTACGCTGATGACTCTGTATCCGTTGCCACCTTATCCTTTGCTTGAGTACGCCTTCGATCTTCATAAGTTGAGTCTTCCGACGACTCTGTATCGAAGATAGATTTTTCGGTCTTTGTCGAGCAATAAATTTTTTAGCCTTTTTTACAGGTGGCTTGGCTGCCGCCGTCGCTTTCATCGTTGATGTTGCCGCCGCTGCTTCCGCCTCTGCCCTTTCGGCCTCTGCCCTAGCGACCATAATCTTGGCTTTCGCCACCCTTACAAGTTCTACCATTCGGGCATGTATCGCATCCCTTTGTAGATTCTTCCCCTTCGGAGACGGTCGTTGTTTCTTCGACGGCATTTTATAAGAAGAGGGTTTGGGAGAGGGTTTGGGAGAAGGAATAAGGTTTAAGAGAAGAAGAGAAAAAATTCGACCGTCTTATATGACCTTGGGAAGTAAAAAAAAATAGAATAGTTTTGAGTCTTAAATTAAATTTTAAAAACTACTTTCCAAAATTAAATTTATTACTATTATTACTAGTATATATCCACTTAAAATTACTACATAAACCTTTGGGATTCTGAGACCCTAATATTAAAAACTACTTTCCAAAATTAAATTTATTACTATTATTACTAGTATATATCCACGTGAAATCACTACATAAACTTTAAGCATGCGAAGTTTTAAACGTGTTCCGTATAAATTATTGAAAAATTTGGCACAAAAAATGTGGTGAAAACATGTTTAATTAACAAAATTTGACAACATATTTAAGAATGTGAAGTTTATAATCTCAATATTTCCATTTTTCGGATATTTGATTGAATTTTGAACATATTTATTTTGCATTGAGCCGATCTATACTCGTATTTTTGCCATCCTGAATTTTTTTCGTTTGACAACTTGGTAACAAGACTATGTACTTGAAAAGAGTAAAATTAAAACACTCAAAGTTGTCCTCTAGTTTACTTTGTAATCATATTTAAGATGGATTTGACGGCAAGAACTTGACGCTGGCAGCATAATCAATTCTATGACGTAACAAGTCATTGATGGGAATATCATCACTGATATATGGATTTGACGTAACAAGATTTGTTAATTAAAAAATAGATAAAATAGTTAGTCGCTTGCAGCCGAAACGAAATTAAGTTAACAAAATATTATATTGCATTAAATCCCAGCTTCTTCGCCGAAACATTCTCCGGCGAAGGATACAAGAGGAGGAAAAAAACTGTAAACAACTAAAAAACAGAAAAAATAAGAGGTCTACGTAGGCCCCTCACTAGCCTCGCGAAAGATCTCCACAAAGTCCTACAGGGTGCGCATACCCGCCCTATGGCACAGGCGACGAAACCCTTCCCTCTTCTCAAGAGAATTCCGTTCCTCCGGAGTGATCGGCAACAGGTCAAAGTTGGGCGTCGGATCAAGAGGTCAAGCGATGACCTCCAGTGACAACACGCAGGAGGTCAGGAAGTCAGTAGCCTCTGCCAGCCAGTCATGGGCCGGAGGCGGCACAGAGGGTGCTCCATACGGAGAGGCTAGACGACGACGGGAAGAAGACTCTGGCCATGGTTCCCAACCAGATGATCTTTTTGGAGCCATGTTAAATGTGCAACCTATTCAAATGAATGGAGACCCCTATGTATATATACACGTTCCTAACCGACTCTTCTTATTCCTTATTGAAAGTTGGGGATATTCAATGACCTCTATTGACGCTTCTTATTCCAAGCTTTGGTTGTTCTCTTTGGCTTTTACAAGGAAGGCCTAGGTTCAAGTCTGGTTTGTGGGTTCTATATAATTTTTCTATTGTTAACATTTTTTGGGTGCTATTATATACTTTTAACTTAGTATGGAACAATTTGGGATGGGTAATGGCCATTCTCCGTGCTTCTAACACGAAGAATGGCCATTCTCCGTGCTTCTAACACGGAAAATGGTCATTCTCTGTTCTTCTAACACGGAGAATGGCCATCCTCCGTGCTTCTAACACGAAAAGTGGCCATCCTCTGTGCTTTTGACACGGAGAATGACTATCCTCCGTGCTTTTAATAAAGTATGGTATATTTAGGACGGGAAATGTTCAAGTATATACAAAATATTAACCCTAATTTATTATTTAGAGTCCGATCCATGTAAAGATTTAATGTAATGCAAATCAAATTAACAACCTAATATTATAAAAATTAAGAATTCTAATTATAATCAAATTTAATTTGTTCTAATAAACCAAGAAATTACCAGTATAATTAATCTAAACTAATTTTGAGTCCTTTTCTTTTCCCTCACTGCGCGCCACTAGCTTGTTCACCGCCTCGTCAATTTTTGAGGTTATGTTAACCCTGCGGCACCACTGGGTCGACTTGATGTCCGACCAGAAGCATGGACAGTAGAGCGCCTTCCACCATGATCGACATAAGAAAGACAAGCGGACGACCTCGTCAGACGATATCTCCGCTAGTACCAAAACCATGGCTAGGATCTCCTTGATGATGTTGGCCCATCCGCAAATATAGGTTTTGACTCTTCTCCATTTTGAGACTGTTCTGAAGGGTTGTGAATTTTAAATAGTTTGGCTGTTTAGTTTTGTTTTGAATCTATATAAATTGGTTTTGAAGGCTGGTGAAGATGAATAGTTTGGCTGTATAAATAGATTTTAAAGGGTTATGAAAAAGAAACCAATTTTTTTGTATCTCTCCCGGGCCACTCTTCTTGTATAAATGTCTATCGATCACCATTAATTATGGTGAATGGCACTGCTACCGTAAATATGAGTAGAATTTGCACCGCCAAAATTCATCTTGAAGAAGGTAAAATATTATCACTGTGTGGAGAAATATCGAAATCTTTTGGATATGATTACACTGAGATGTTGTATTAATGTTAAGATACTGATATCATATCTTCCACTATATAATGAGGTTTCAAAACGGCTCAAAAGTGAGTCGTCATTATATCATATTCCATTTTATTTAAAAAATTAATTATGTAAAAAAATGTTGAAAGAAGTAAAATTTTGTCAAAATGGAGAATCGAACTCAACCAAACAAAAAAAATATCTTGCACCTTAAGCAAATGAGTTAGAAGCGTATTTAACTATAATTGGATAAAATTCTTATTATACATTTTTATACGTACAAAGCACATACATTTACTAGTAAATATGAAAAATAGAAAGAAATTCATGCATGCATGCTAATGTCAGAAGAGCCATTCACCCCAGGACTGATTGATGAGATCTAAATTACTATACATTTCGTATCCACATTCCCCTGTGATTACATCATTAAAGGGTCGTTTAAACGTCTGTATTAAATCATAAATTTTCCAGAGGTTGTCGTTGAAGTGCACGTTGAAGCACCCACGTATGTCGAGCACGTGAAGACCCTTGCAGTTGCATATGATAGATCGCAGCGTGTCTCTATTGAACATGCCTGATCCCATCTCTAGGTGCTCGAGACGCGACATCGAATCAGCCATGGCCTTTCCCTCTCGATGTGTTCAGCACGAATCTGTTCCTGACTATGAAATATGGAGGGAGCATGTTCCTCCTCAACTTGACCAGACGGTGGCAATACTTGCCGACGAAAAATATTCTAGTCGACGTGATATAGAGGCAGTAGCTAATATCGAGTTCTTCCAACACCGGGAGAAACTCCAAGTGTCTCACGAAAGTTTTATCACTCACGTCGCACTTCGGAATGCGCAGCACCCTTAGAAATTTTCCACTGTATTATAAAAAGGGGAAAACATCAATAGAAATTAACAAATTATACGTAAAATTTTGTAATAGAAAAAATAAAGTATTAGAATAAGACAAAATAAAATTTTGCACAGGCCTTAAACATGCAAAAGAGAAGGCTGCTTCGTCGAGCTTGTACGCGGAGAAGGACAGTAGATATCCCCTACTGCGAGCCACGAGCTTCTTTACGGTCAAACTAATCTCAGCAGTTTGCTGGGTCCTCCGGCACCACTGTTCCAAGTCCACGTTGGACCAATAGTCTAAGGGACTGTTGAGCGCCTTCCACTACGAACGGCAAACTAGGGCCACGTTGCACATTACCTCATCTGCCGGCATCCCCGACAGTACCAGTATCATCGAGAGAATCTCTGTAGGGATGACGGCCCATCCGCTGCAGTTGAACTTGCTCTTGCTCCTCTCCATTGTGACTCTTCTTCTTCTCTGCTTTGTTTCTCTCTAGTTGGATGGGTTCTTTTCTTTGGAAAAGGCTATTTAACCCACTCGTTTTGCGGGTGTAACCCGCTCGCGGAGGGGTGTGACCGAACAAGGAAAACACTATTTAGAAATAATGGTAATGCTACTGTATTATTATTAGTTTCAATTATATTGTAAATTTTAAATTAACAGAAATGCCACTGTAGATTTAATATTAATGCTACTTCCAATAATATTGTAGATTGTAAATAAAAAGAATAGAATTTTAACTTTAACTACTTTTAAGTTGTGAATTAATTCTAAGTTTAAATGTTAAATCAAAAACTAATTTAATTTTTAGTATTAATATTAGTTTCAATAATATTGTAAATTTTAAATTAACAGAAATGCCACTATATTAGAAACCTAGCTTATCACGCCCCGCTCTCGTAGGAGCGATCGTCCTCGCTAAGGCATGATGCCACGTGAGCCTAGATTGCGCTCATGCAAGGCAGGTCCATAAGGCCGATTACAGGCTAAGCGACGGGGTCGTCGCACAAAAGTCCCAAGCAGAAATATTGAATAACAACAGCAAAAAATTAAATGCAAAACACAAGTCATTCAAAATGCTCTTTATTGATATTGAAACAAAGATTACAATTATGGCACGAATTTAAAGATTATAATCACTCAAGCTCACTCTTCTCACATTACAAGTCACTCTGCTCTCTCTATACAATTTGAGTAGACCAGTGGAAGCTTCGGATAGGCGATGTCCATACATTATGTCTCCTATAAGTCCAGTCTTCAATGCGCCCGTACGCCTCGAAATGCCAAGGAACTCCATGCCTCGACGCATCCAAGCGAGCTCTGCCCCGAGTAAGCAGATACCTAACACCTGCACATGAAACTGGTAGCATATCAGTACTCAACTGTACTGGTGGAGTGAGCTCCTCACCCATCCATGAAAAACCAACACGTTACTTTACTTTTGTGCAACATAGTCCCCTTATGATTGTCTTTCTAGTCTTGCCATAGGATCAATTTTAATATTAAGACATAAACATCTTGGTCTATTTGCGTCTAGACCTTTCGTCGGGCTAACGTACCGATAACTTCCTTATCATTGCCTCTAGACCATTCTTGTGTTTACAACATCAACTTATCGACTTGTAACATGGAGAAACTGATCGTCGTCATGCGATAGAGTTCCTGCTCCCCCATGCCACTGATCTTCGATCCCTCGAGCTGCTTTACATCTTCCTTCGTCTCCAGCTCCTCGACCGTCATATCGACGCTAGCTGCCATGTGTAGCACCTCTTGCACTACTGGGATCAGCCTCACCGCAAGTCTCGGCAGCCTGTCCCCGACTTCTATCTTCTACCGAAAAGTGTTAACGTTTCGACGAGCTTCTTCATCCTTGGCCGTCGATGACCCATAGCTCCCCCAGAACTGTGTGAATGATGATGCTCCCGCCTCAGATTGAGTTTGATACAAACCTTGATCTCCTTCCTGGCTTCGAACTGCTGAAACCGATGTCGCACCGTGAAACCGTAGAGCAACCCCCACCTGGAGACCGACCAGCTGTCATGGGACCGACAGACTGACCCTCAATCTTGGACTCACCACCATCCGTCGATTAGTCTCGACGAACCGAATCCTCTGTATCCCTTAAAGCACCTAGAAGCCCCTCCTCAGCAAGTTCTCGACGATCCACCTCCTGTCGAGCACCCCTCGAGCCTCCATCCGGTGTCTGTGGCCCACCTATACAGCTCAGCGGCTTGAGCCTGTACATGCCACAACATAAATCTCCCCGACCCAACTGTTAGGAACCCTTCGCAAGCATCCAATCTTTGTCCCCAAACAGACTGCGACAACCATCATCTGCCAGCCTTCCTACCGAAACCAATTTGTAGCACAAACTCCGTATATGGCGCACACCCTTGAGAATGAGCTTCTCACCGAGCTCCGTTGTCAAGTGCACATTACTGATGTATACAACTGCAGTTGTCCCCTTGTCACCCATCTTCACATGTCCAAACCTGCCGCTGACCTATAGTCCCGACATGTTTCAGTATTTCCATCGCCCAAGTCATACTTTATATGACGAGCTTTGAGATCGTAGGACTAACTGACTTGACAACCGCAGACAACAGGGCACAGTGCTTGCTATGACTTCGATAGCCCAACAAAACTCTTATCTAATGTGTTCGTGCAACGACTTTACAAGCAAGGGACACATCAAGCCTTGCATCGAGGGAACGTGCTTTGCACGCGTGCGACTTGAACAATCAAGTTCTTTGGGTGCCTTGACTTAAACCACAAGCAGTGAAATACGACTTAAAATACGGGACAAGCGAATGTAAATATTAATTGTAGTTCCAATAATATTGTACTTTTTAAATAAAAAAGAATAGAATTTTAACTTTAACTAGTTTTAGGTTGTGAATTTAAATCTAAGTTTAAATGTTAAATCAAAAACTAATTTAAATTTTAGTATTAATATTAGTTTCAATAATATTGTAAATTTTAAATTAAGAGGAATGCCACGGTATTAGAAACCTAGCTGATGTCACGTTGCTCGGGCTCGGTTAGTGTTCGTCTAAACTGATACGTAAGAACTAGTTATTAGTAATGAAAATCAAAAATTGAATTTTAACTTAAATTATTTTTCAGTTGCAATTTAAAACTAGTTATTAGTAAAAGGAGCTATTGAAATAAAATCTAGTCGAGCTTGATCCTTTCTCTTTAACCCATCTCTCACTCTCTCTCTCTCTCTCTCTCTCTCGAGTTCTCTCTCACAGATTATGTTCACTAATACCATATCATTAGAAATAATTACACAATAGTAAACGTAGCATTAAATGCTGCTGGATGTGTTATCCTACACAATTTAATAATATATGTACGCAAAAGACGAGAAGGTTGTATTGTTGGAAGTTGTTTCTTTAAAATTATGCTTGCTTTTAGGATCACTCAGGCATTTTCATGAGCCAACAGAAGAGGGCCACGTGGCGGAGGTACAAAGAAGACGAAAAGGTTGTGTTGTTGGAAGTTGTTTCTTTCTGAATAATGCTATTTGTACCTCTGTACCTTCAAACTGTCCCTCCTTACATTGCAGCTGACGTGATATATTGATGTGGCAGCTGACATAGCATATTTTAAAATAAAAATAAAAATAAAAAATTAACATTAAAATTAATGTTAATATTAACATTAACATTAATATTAATATTAAAATTAATATTATCGTTAATATTAACAATAATATTAATATTAACATTAATATTAACATTAACATTAACATTAATATTAATATTAATATTAATATTAATTAATATTAACATTAAATCAACATTAATATTAACGTTAAATTAATTTGGACAAAATTGAGTAGTTAACCTTTTAGGTTAAAATTTGCCATATCATCGGTCATGTCAGATGACACACAATATTATTTAACATGCCACATCAGCTGCCACATAAGGAGGGATATATTAGAGGGACAATTTGGAGGTACAAATAGCATTGCTCTTTCTTTTTGTATTATTTCTTGTCCTTCGTTTCTTCTGTTGGTTTCTAACACACTCTATTTTCTTCAATGGCGACGTCACATGGAGAAACTGATCGTCGTGTGGAAGAATTAGTTAATGAAGAAAGTTTCGCTTCAAGAGCAGTGTCAGATGATTTGGATGATGAGCAAATTTGGAAGCTGTTAACTTAGGAGACAATAAAGAACAAGATGAAGAAAACAACGGAGGAATGCATCATAACGATGACGACGACATCAACGCAAACAACGAAATGTTATTTCGTATCACCCTTTCTAATGGATTTAAGAAATGTATTATATTTTTACATTGATTTCCCATACTTATTTTGTTTTATTCTATTCTTAGGGACGATGGTGCATCTCCATTGGATTTTGATACAGCGATGATGAAAAATATATTACAGTCTGCCAACATTAACAATGACCCAAGGGATCTCTTAGATAAAGATATTGTTGGCTTACAGTTCAAATCTATTGAAGAAGCAGAGTCATTCTACCGGATATATTCAAAAGCATTTGGTTTCAGTATTAGAAAGAACGAAGTAAAGAAAAACAAATCTGGGATGGTGATGGTCCGTAGTTGGTGTTGTTCGAATACGGGATTCAGACAGAAGAAATACAATAAAGCTTCTAACCGGGTTCATGAGCCAAGAAGTGAAAGCAGAAGTGGTTGTAAAGCAATTTTTCGTATTGGGTACACCAATTCTACAAAACCGTAGGTTGTCAAAAAATTTCAAGTACATCACTACCATAATCTGGCGAATGATTTTGAAACAGTTTTTTTGAGATCCCATCGTAAGATATCATCCGCAGAATTGGAACAAGCTAAGTTTATGAAGCAATCAGGGATGGGGACTGAAGATATATGGAATTTCCTTGTCTACCAGAAAGGTGGCTGGGATAAGGTTGGATAGACAAAAAAATTTATACAACGCTTTAACTAAAGATAGTAGAGCACTAGATGATGTTGATGCTACAAAAACACTTACATTTCTTCAATCTAAGGAGGACATTGACCCAGATTTCTTCTATGCGTACAAGGTAGACGAAGATTCCAGATTGACCTATCTCTTTTGGGCTGACGGTGCATGTCAATTCGATTACGAATTATTTGGAGATTCACTGTCATTTGATTCTACATATAAAACAAATAGAAGTCAAATACCATTGGTGGTTCTAGTGGGTACAAACAATCATGCAATGACTTATGTGTTTGGGTTTGCAATGATCCATAATGAGACTGCAGAGACATATTCTTGGGTTTTAGATAAATTCTAAGAGTATATGAATGGCAAATTACCAGTGACAGTTCTCACGGATGGTGGCAGATCCATAAATAAAGCAATTGAGGATTTAATGCCCAGCGTAGTTCATCGAACATGCTCATGGCATATCCTAAACAATTCAGCCAAACATGTACACCGAGATGGTTTTGCAAATGAATTGAGTCTTCTGATTAAAAGGTACATTATACACTTGCTACTTTACTGTGAAGTATGTTGTTGTTAAAATATTAAAACTTTAGTTACTGTCCATGTTTTCTCTAAACAGGTACTATTCAGTCGAAGAATTTGAAAACCGTTGGCGCAAATGCTAAGGGATTATAATGTAGAAAACAATGAGTGGACCACTGTATTATACAAAACGAGAGAGCGATGGGCGGACACATTCCTACATGGAAATTATTTTGGTGGTTCTACTGCAACAAATAGATGTAAATCTATGAACGCATTTCTGAAAAGATTTTTGAATGAGAAGCTGCCACTATGGAAGGCCCTTCAAAATTGTGACCACGGTTTGGCGGCCTTACATTACGACCAGATAAGTAAGCATGTCACTGATAAACTCTTAACACCAGCTGTGAAGTAAACTAGCATGGCCAAAATAGAAGATAAATTTGCCACAATTTATACTAAAATAGTGTTTATAGAGGTAAGAAAGGAAATCACACGTTCTGATACATATACTGTTCTCTACCATCACATCATAAGAGAGGCAGAAGTTTGCACTATCCAAAAGTATATGTCGCCAAACAGTATCAACCGAAAGGTTACATTTGATCGGACCGACAACATCATAAACTGTGACTGCTTGTGGATGGAGACCAAGGGGATTCCTTGTAGGCATATTTTTTCAGCAATGAAGAGATTGCAATTGGGAGATATTCCAAAAAACTTGATAAAAACTCATTGGCTCAAGGATTGTAAAGAGAGTTATCTCTCCGGACCTGGCGCAGAAAGAAGATTCATCCTTCCAGACAGTATTGAGAGTAGAAGGTATGGTGATATTAATGAACAAGTTAATCTGTTTACGTATTATTGTAAAAAAATAAGCAAAATTCAAAAGAAGGGAACGGAGTTAATTTCGTCTGTTCTGATGGAGTTGAAAAAAATGGTGACCGATATTGGTGAAGAAGAAAAAATGGTAGCTGATGCAGTTCATGGAGTACATGAATCTTTTAAAGAGCCAAATCCGGTAGCAACAAAAGGAAGGCCTTCTCAAGGGAAATCAAGCCAGCCTAAAGTAAGTCAGACTATCCCAAAGCCTAGAATCTATAGAGTTTGTAAAAAATTGGGTCACGATTTTCGTAATTGTAAAGCACGAAAGCGAGATAGCGACAAAGAGCAAATGGAATAAAATGAACCGTCGTTGACTTAAGAGCATCTCCAACCCTATTGTCTTGTTTTGTGTTGTGAATCCTATGTGGCAAGATAACATTCACACAAGACAATGAGATAAAATTTTGTTTTCCAATGCAAAAGTTTGAGAAGACAATAAAATTACTTTTTTTTCAACTTCCAAGACAACTTTTTCACTTCTTCTTTTATATATATATATATTTTTATTCATAATTGATGATGTGGACATAAAGTCATTGTGAAGTGCATTGTCTAGATCTAGACAACCAACTTCACATTCTCCTTGCCATGTCATTGCCATGTCAACTTCACAATTTATTTCACATTTGCATTAGAGAAGTACTTTTGAAAAAAATGCTTGTCATTCCTATGTGGCAACCATTTTTTCCAAACTCAAAATAGGGTTGGAGATGCTCTAATTATCAATTTTTTTACAATTCTCCGTCAATTGGACGCATCAGTACACAGAGAATGGTGTTGACTTGGCAGAATTCGAAGGAGCAGATTCATTGGTATTAATGGCATATAAATGGCAGTAGTTGGGAGAGTTTGTTCTCGTCTCACTTAGCTTTTCTTGTGAAAGGGCAGATGCATTGGTATTATTGCAAATTAATTGAATTGAATTCGAAGTGACGGCCACTTGGCACATGAGTACGAGTTGTCCTTGCCTATAAATGGCAGTAGTATAGGAAGAGTTTGTTCTCGTCTCACTTAGCTTTTCTAGTGGAGATGGACTCTACCGATCCCCCGTCTTAGTAAGATGCTTTTCTGTGGGTTGTCGATCTTCTCGCTCGAAGAAGCTTTGGTGGTGAAGTCCTTCAGAAGACTGAGATGTGCATAGTGGACTGTCCGTATTCGTGCACTTCATCGACAATGTGCCATGATGTTGGTTACTGAAAGAGCCCCAGGGTTTGGGTTGATTGCCAACCCACACTCTGTTGAAGCGCCCGCACGTTGATTCGCTCTGACTATGCACGGTGTTCCGTCTACGCACGTTGACAATGAAGTGATTTGCTCTAACGATGCACGGTGTTCCGTGTTCATGCACTTCATCAGAAGACTAAGATGTGCCGAGTGGACTGTCCGTGTTCGTGCACTTCATCGACTGTGTGCCATGATGTTGGTTACTGGGTCCGGGATCGCCATGACCCAAGTTTTGTTATGTTGGCAGAGCCACAGGTTGTCAGGGTCGTACGATGGAGTGATTTGCTCTGACGATGTTACGCATACGCACGTTGACGATGAAGTGATTGCCAACCCACACTATGTCGAAGCTGCAGCTTTTAGGCTTTTTTTTCTTGGTAGTAGGATTTTATGTAGTAGTTCAAACTTTCATATGTAAATAAAAGTTAAAATTTTTGTAGTTTTCACACGGAGAATGGCCATCCTCCTTGGTTTTAACAATGTATATGTAATTCAAAAATAATTTTATTATAAAAGACAGAGCACACCAGACGTTATAAAAGATAGAAGTTCCTTGCCCAATTATATTATTGTTTTACAATGTCATTGCTAGGTTGGTAGTGTTACATATTCGCTTGAAAGCAACTTCATAGCCCATCCTAACGTCATCATTGTAATCTTCTGGTGAGTGTCATCGTCATTTCCTCTCGATATTTCGAAGGGAGTAGTCATCAACCTCTTCATATAATACGTCGTGTACAAGAGGCAGTTGGGTGCCTGTTGTTGTGGGCATTGTGGAGGATAATTCAGCACTATGCTCTCACACTCCATCTTTGTCGGGCATCTCTCCTTCATCATATTAACTTTTTTCCTGACAATATGCTCTACGGTCTTCTTCATTAATTCTACAAAAAAGTCTAGAAAAGAAAAGAAAAAAGGGTCATTCGCCGTCTAACAGACACGGAGAATGATAATTCACCGTCCAACCGACACGGAGAATGGTAATTTACCGTCCAACTGACACGGACAACTGTCTCAGAGAATGGTTGTTCTCCATTATGAATTGGACGGAGATTGGTCGAGTTTAGAATACATACTTTGGACATCTTTCTGGGGATTACAATGTCGATGTATTGCTTCTTCAGCTCTTCATCCGCATCCATCCAAAGTACGAGTTCATCGCATTCCCTTAGTATGACACCCTTTCTCTTTAGTTCAGCCATTTTGGCGTCTTCTCCGAATTTCGGAGCGGCATTCATCTTCCACTTTTTATTAGCCTTTCTAACTGTATTCTTTTCCAAGGGAGTAACATCTTCATAGGCTAATGCCGCTGATGGTTTTCTGGACCTCTTTCCCTCCGATCCTCCTCTTCTTTTGACTTCTTTTGGAGCAGCAAGTTCAGCAGCTGTTTGAGTCTCCTTATGCTGCAATGCTACAACAATGGCTTCAAGATCATCGATTTTCGCATCCTTTTTAATGGTTTCAATATTAAACGATTCAACTTTATTTTGAAGTTCCCTTTTCTCATTAACGAGCCTTTTATTTGTTTTTCTGAGCTGCTCGCTTATTTGTACTGAAATAAAACAAACAACAATGAAATGTATGGTGTGAATCTAACACAGAGAATGACCATTCTCCATGACCTTAACACGGAGAATGGTCGTTCTCCTTCCATCCAAACACGGAGAATGGCCATTCTCCTGCATTCTAAAACGGGGAATATCCATTCTCCGTCTTATTAACACGAATAACGGCCATTCTCCTTCCATTTAACACAGAATGTCCATTCTATGTGATATTACCACAGAGAATGGCCATTCTCCGTGGTAATGAAATGGAGAATGGACATTCTCCGTTATTTTAACACGGAGAATTACAAATTAGAACTTCGAAAAAGAGAAAATTTTACCTTGTGCCTGTAGCTCTTTAACCTTTTCGCTAAGCTTTCCATTCTCATCAAGAATCTCAGATTTCTCTCTTCGCAAGGAGTCCAATTCCTGCGCCAACATCTCCATCGAGGTGTTCCTTTGAATTTGTTGGGCTCCTTGTTCCTCTAGCTCTTTAAGCTTCTTATGGAGATTCTCGTTCTCAGCAAGAATCTTAGATTTCTCTCCTTGCAAGGAGTCCAATTCCTGTGCCAACATCTCCATCGAGGTATTCTTTTGAATTTGTTGGGCTCCTTGTTCCTCTAGCCCTTTGAGCTTCTTATGGAGATTCTCGTTCTCAGCAAAAATCTCATATTTCTCTCTTCGCAAGGAGTCTAATTCCTGCGCCAACATCTCCATCGAGGTGTTCCTTTGAATTTGTTGGGCTCCTTGTTCCTCTAGCTCTTTAAGCTTCTTATGGAGATTCTCGTTCTCAGCAAGAATCTCAGATTTCTCTCTTTACAAGGAGTCTAATTCATGCAACGAGCCCTCTATCACAACGTTGACTGGACGTTGTTCGGCTTCTTGTGCCTCTAGCTCTTTAAGCTTTTTATTGAGTTTTTCATTCTCAGCAAGAACCTGAGAATGTTGTCTTCTCAACATGTCCAATTCCTACACCGATCCCTCCATCACGGTGTTTATTCCAAGTTGTTGGGGTCTCTCTTGTTCAACATCCTCATCCCCACCAATTTGGTGGTGTCCCTCTCCCTCAAATGCATCTTCTTCTCATATTTCTACGTCCTCTTCTAGGTGGCCTTCCTCTTTCCCGACAGCTATAACCAAATCTTTGAATATCTGTTTCGATCTAAATTTAATGTGATATTCGCGTTTGAGGAAGACCGAGATTTTGTACCCATTCTATGTATAAAATCTCGGGTATTCATGTATTGGTGTGGACTTCTTTTCCACAAGCATACTATGTTCCGCAAAACCAAAAGAGGAAGTATATTTTGCAACCTTCCATTTTGGAGTATGCATCGAAGTAATCTCCCCTTAGTTTTACTTGTTGTCCTCTTGATGCTCTCCATGACATACTCCAAGATTAACCTTGGCCAGCATATTCTGTTGATAACTTCAATACTGTCTACCAAGGCCAAGGATCTGTACGGCAAATTTGAACCGCCGAACTTTGTGAAGAATACTGTTTGACACAAGTGGAAGATTATTAGCTTGGCCAAATCATCTGGATTAACCGCGTTATCTCTGCCACGAAGCCGTTGTAACAATTCAAAGAACTTCTCTTTTACTTCCTTATTCGTGACTTCTGAGTGTTTGCCCTTAGAATTAGCCAGCAATCTTGTGAAGTAATCTCTACACAGGCTCAACGATGCTGGTGGTGTGGGCTGCTATTGTTTTTCTATTATCAATCTTCTGTAGTTAGCATCATCCTCACTATCATCCTTCAGCGGTAGACCGAAAATGGCTGCCATATCGCCCACACTCGGCGCTATTTTAACAGTAGTGCTCAGTTGAAAGTATCTGATACCAGATTTGTCTTCCACATAAGTTCCTATCAAATTCTCAAGACCTTCTAAAACTTAGCCAATTATTGAGTGTGAACTTTGTTTTTGTAGAATACCTTGACAAAATTGTAGAAACCATCTTCAAAGAATTGATAACTGGCTCGGGCAAACGGCCGTCATCTTCTTTGATATCATCTATAAGAGTTTGCATCATCTTGAAAGAAGAACATAAAACTCTTGAATCTTTATTTCTGACAGTTTTTTTCGTATAAAAAAGACAAAAAATTAGGTTTCTGTCAACTTTTCTCCATCAATCTAGCACGGAGAATGGCCATTCTCCATGACTTTAATACGGATAATGGTCATTCTCCGTGATATTTACACGGAGAATGAAAATTATTCATGATATTTGAACAGAGAATGACCATTCTCCTATATTTTAACATGAGATGGCCATTTTCCATGATATTTGCATGGAGAATGACCATTCTCCTACATTTTAATACGGAGATGGCCATTTTTCGTGGTTTTAACAAGGAGAATGGCAGTTCCCTTTCATTTTAACACGGTAATGGCCATTCTCCGTCAAGTCAACATGGATAATGGAATTAATCCTTCAATCTAACAAGGAGAATGGTCATTCTCTGTGATATTATCACGGTGAATGGTCCATTCTCCGTCAATATAAACTTGAAGAATGGTCATTCCCCTGACTTTAACATGGATAATGGTCATTCTCCGTGATATTTGCATGGAGAATGAACATTCTTCGTGATATTTGTACGGAGAATGACCATTCTCCTATATTTTAATACTTATAGTTATACCTTCTTTTTGCCCTTCTTTTTGCCCTCCTTCTTGATTACTAACCTCTGGCCCATGTGCAACCTTCTTAAATCTCTTCACAATAGCTCTCTCTTCTTGCATATCTACATCTTCTCATTCTTTTCTAACTGGGGTTCTATTTGATGCTGATGTTTGCGACATGGTGTGAAGATTGCGAATGGAGAGTCACTGATGAGTTTTTGAAATAGGGTTTGAAGATTTTGGAGGATGAAACCTAGATACGAAAAGGAGCAGCGTATAGAAGAAGAGGAAGAATAGAAACTTTTTGGTTTTGAAGAGTAGATTTCGTGAGTGTTTTGAAAAAAATTAGAAGGGCAATAAGGTCATGTCGCACCCTTTTATATATTTTTAGCTAATTCTGGGCACATGATGAAATGTTATTTTGCGGTGGGTTTTTTCATAAAACATTTTCGATTTTTGGGCATTTTATAATTTTTTTCTTGTCAATAAATTGATAATTTTTTAGCACGAAGAGAGGGTATACCCATAGGGTCAGAGGCACAGGTCAGGATATTTTAGGATTATATGGCAGTAAGATTATAAAACAAATAAACATTTTGATATCATTTTATCCCACATTTTAAGAACATTATAACTCAACAAAACAAATAAACATACATTAGATAAAGAGAGAAAAAATTATCATCTTCCATATTCAATCATTTCAGTTTGGACTCCTTTCTGCTTAATTATTATAACGCAACTTGGATAGTATTCATTGTGCTCTGAAGTTGCAATCCATTCAGCAGCTTTGCGTCTTTCCATTCCCGCATCAAACTGCATATAACAAACATAACATCAAAATATTGCTCTAAAAAGTATAAATTTTTGACGACTATTTCAGACTTACATTGAGAGAACGGGAGTCCAGACTACATCCGTCTTTCATGAATACAATTACAAAAATCCTACAATCAAATAAATTGCCTTAGCGGTGAACATATGGACGACGTTTTATGGCAAAAGTAGAAAAGTTGTACTTAGCATCTCTCAACTTCAAAATCTCTTCTTCGAGAAAGAGATCCAAATTTGAAAGCTACAATTACCGAATACAATATGTAT